>APFE030132059.1:158346-170945 GCA_000404065.3 Pinus taeda | reverse complement strand
AGTTATCAGAGGGAGGTTGATATTTTGCAGAGGTCAACTTCTCTTGAACATATCGGCGGCACGACAGTGGACTTGGGAGTATTTGACATCAATCGATCAGAGGTCATGGTGACAAGGCAAAGAGCAGATGAGAGGTCAAACAGGATCACCCAAACCCATGGAGGCAAGTGAAAAATGAGATGAGATATCCCCACCCTGACACAAATGCAAACAAGTGCCATGTTCAAGAGCGACATACTGTCGACACGACAATGGTTCTGGTTCCATTTTCCCCACCATTTCTGGTGAGTACCCCAATTATTTTTATTAGCAAGCTTGACGGGGATAGCATATGCTTGTAAAACATCACTTCGACGGAATCCAATGTCATCAAGTTTTAATGAGTCTGACAAAGGAAGAACTCGACGTCTTTTCATGTTTAAAGAGTTTGAAAAGATAGCAGAAAAGTAAACTCCAGGGGTGTCCTTTTTTGTAAAGTTGTGTCTCTCGAGCCCAAAAAAGTATTAAAAAATGCTCGAAAGAACTGCCCGACCATTACGATCGAGGAGTACTTTTCATGATTAGTGACTTCGACTTGAAAAAGTAAAAAAGTGACTGAAATCACGTTGTTTCATAACCATTAACGATCTTGAAATGACAAGGGCCCAATGATCTTTTAGTCTTTACATAGTCGGAAAAGAGCTTAAAGGCGACTGCCTCTTATTTACGTTTCACGAGTCGAGGAATAACTCGGCAATCTTTTCATATTTAGACGGTCAGAAAAGAGTTGAAAGCAGACCACCATTTTTATTCTCTTTAACGAGTCAAAAAGGGAAAAAATACTCGGCAATCTTTTCATATTTTACGAGTCAGAAAAGAGCTTAAAGGTGACTCCTCCTAGAGGAACGAGTGGTATAAAGGGTAGCAACTGGTTCCGGCAATGGTGTAACTGCTCAAAACATGTAATGGTCAAGAGGTTGGCTAATAAAACCACTCATTGTTGAGGTTCCTCAGGAAATGAAAAAACAACCGAGTGAAAGCATATGATCGGCCAAAGAGATGGTGGCAATGGAATGAAACAACCAAGGCTCATCTAACATAATTGAGCGGATAAAAATGGAAATCACGAGATGTACATTGGGTATGTGCTCATTTTTACACAAGCTTGAACCATGGAGAACTCTGCTTGGATTCGGTTTCATGTTTACAGAAGCTTGAAACGAAAAAATATGCTTGTTATCAGTTCGCATAACCCCGGCATAATGACGTAAAACGAGGTACATTCCCCCCAAGCTTCATTGCATTCAACAAAGTGGATGGAATGAAGGTTCACTTTCGAGATCATGGAAAGACTCGACTTGTATTTTACGAGATCTTAATCAAAAGACTCGAGTTGGAAAGGGAGTTGTTTCATTTTCTAATGAGGTTGACACAGTGAAAGAACTATCCTCATAGCCCTTGTTTCATTTGTTAACGAGCTTGACACAAGATCAGGAACTATGCCCAACCAAACCCAGTTTCATTTTTGTTAAGGAGCTTGACATAGGAAAGCGAACTATGCTTCGACCAGACCTAGTTTCATTTTTTAAGGAGCTTGACATAGGAAAGCGAACTATGCTCTGCCCATACCTAGTTTCATTTTTTAAGGAGCTTGACATAGGAAAGCGAACTATGCTCCGACCAGACCTAGTTTCATTTTTTAAGGAGCTTGAGATAGGAAAGCGAACTATGCTCCGAAGGAACTTCATCATAATGAACAGGAAGTCGTTGCTTCCAAAAGTGTCACTCTCGGTGGAAGGACAACATCTTGGAAGTCAGGACCCAATGCCCCCAAGACACTATGCACGATGGCATCATCACTGGATACAGGTATGGGATAAGTAGCCACGTAGTTGACCTGCGGTGGGGCAGATACAACCGGTGGATAAAAACCAGGAGGGGATGACAACTGCGCAGGAGGCACCAGGGGACTAAAGAATGATAATTGATCTATAGTCACGATCCTTCTGTCGTGTGGAAAGCAAACCACACGGAAAAGTGAAGAGACAAGGGCCCCCATGGCATAAACATAGTCACGGCCAAGGAGAAGACTAAAATCTAAAGCACCTTGGGTAACCAGTACGTCTATATAGACGGTTTTGCCTCCCAAAGTAATAGGGAACTTCAGAAGGATCTCTAATGGTTGATTGGTTCCTCCGTCAAACGCTAACAGATTTTGTGCGACCGGCATAAGCTGTGGGGAGCCCAAAGCTTGCCAAGTAGTGGAAAGCATAAGATTGATAGATGCACCCTCATCCAAGACAGTGCCAGGTATTGCCCTATCATAGGCATGTATTTTAATCTGGAAAGGCACATGGGATGGGAGGTGGAAGGCGGTCAAATGGCTCCAGTCGAAGGAAATGACCGAACTACTCGGTGGAGGAATCGTATGATTGCCCCTACTCTACAGGAACTGAAGAAGGACTCTCAGGATCAGCTGGGATAGGAGAGTCGTTGTTGGACTCTAGAGAATCTGATGAGATGAGAAGAACATGAGCATGACGCTCTTCCGAGGCAGAGTGATCGACAGGTGTTGAACCCAAGTCGACACTTTCTCCAACCAACAGTGGGTCCGGAACCGGCTTGGCATAACCAGGCTCGGAAGGAGGAGGACGGACAAGAGAAGAATCTAAGTCAATCTCGTTGTCGACAGGGAGAGGGTCTAAAGAGAGCCTCTGATAACCAATGGGAAATTGGGGTGAAGACGCTGTAAGAATTTCCAAAATAGCGGAAGCTTTATCCATGAGCAAACAAAGGTGAAGGAGATGTTTGCCTTCACATAGCCTACAGGGGAATCGAAGCTTCCCTTTCTTCTTACCGTTGCTAGTTGATAGGGTAGCATCGCCATGAGCTTGAGAGGATGATGAGGGATGAGCTGGATCATGATACCATACTTCTAATATCCTAGGAATTCCAGGACAATCACGAAGAAGATGGTCACCTTTGAACAATTTACAAGGAAACTTAACCTTCCGCGGAAGAGCAGAAGGTGTTCCGACCTGGGATGTACTCGGGGCAGTAGCTACACTTTTAGCCTCTCACTTATGAGACTTCTTCTTCTTAGCCACCTGGTTACTTGAAGCCAGACTTTCACCAAGTGAAGTAGAATATGAGGACGTAGAAACAGGCGAAGAAGGGGAGAGGTCCACCTTAGAATCAACATGATGTTGTTCGGGTGGAGGAATTGATTGACCAGTAATTGAGACATTAGAGACCACAGAGGTTGAGAACAACCAAACAGTTAACCCAGGAAGGGACAACGTTGCCATGTAAGGAGCACCAACATTCCCATAAGGAGGAAAATGACCAGGATTCCTGTCAGAGGGGATTCCTGGGTTGGTGTACTCTGGAAAAGTTTCCATCAAAACTGAAAATCGCACACGGGGATGAAGAAGAGTCAAGGCACACAATCAAATGGCCAACAAAGAGAATCTAACAAGGTGTGTGATCGCAGGTGATTTAATTTTTACCACATTGAAATTAAGAAACTTCACCGTTTCA
Organism: Pinus taeda; assembly: GCA_000404065.3. Classification (NCBI taxonomy): domain Eukaryota; kingdom Viridiplantae; phylum Streptophyta; class Pinopsida; order Pinales; family Pinaceae; genus Pinus; species Pinus taeda. Next base: position 167,426 of record APFE030132059.1, on the reverse strand, counting down.
TGTTTTAAGAGTCAAGAAATGGATAAAAGGTGACTCTATCACTTTTAGATTTGAAACAAGCGTGAAAGGACAATTGCTTGGTGATCCTTTCAAATTTAGGGAGTCAGAAAAGATCAATTGATTGCTCAGGGATACTAGGCAAAGAGGGTGTACCAAATAACCGTGAACTGCAATATACACCTTGGTTTTAGAAATGAAAGAGAAATCAACCAAGGACTTTCCGTACGTGCAAGCAATCTCCCCGAATGATGTGTTCAGTGTATCACGGGTATAGGGCGGCAAACTCGGCTTCTTATGGATAAAGGATGATAACCTAGTGGGGTCTCCCCATATACTCGACAGTACGTGGGAGCACAATTCCGTACTAGACCATTATTGAGTCACAGAAGGAGCAATCACCCAACCTTGAGTGGAAACAAAAGTGACTAGGTTTAACGACACCGGAGCACGTCTCTAGCCTAGACCTCTAAATATGTTTCGTTAAATTCCAATGCGTTGTTAGATTCATTCAGTTCATTTTAAAGTTGATCTTGGATTATGTTTTAGTTTTCAGGCCTTACCGTATGTAATGTATCAAAATTTCCTAAATGCAAGCTATATGCCACAGTATATCATTTTATTCGATGAATGCTAGCTATAAGAGAGTTGAGAGCTTTCACACAAACAAAATGATCATAAAACAACCAACGATATCTCTAATGCAGCTAATGGAAATTAAAAAGATTTTCCTTCAAAGTCACTAATCACTAATAACAACGAAAAGCTCTAATTCACATTAACTAATGAAAAGCAAAAGAGATTTTGTTTTTTTAATGTTAAGGGCAAGATGCACTAAAAAAACTTTGAGAAATGATAATAAGAGAGCAAAAACAAGAAAATTTCACTCAATGCAAGCACAATCAGATCCCTAAATTGACAAAGCAATCCTTCAACACCGAGAAAAATCCCAAAGACACAAATGAGCCGTGTAATCTAGGCCCAAAGCGAAACAAGGCGGAGTTCAAGTGAAAAAGGGGTAGGTCACTCAAACAATGCAATGAAATGATTAACAACCGCTAAACGAGTGCAAGGGAGCAATCAGAAAGTCGACTGGACCAATAAAAGACCAAACACTCCCAAGAAGGCTCAACACACAAAGCCACTAGATGCCCTAGGGCTAAAAACGTGGAATCGATAGAAAATGGCAAACAACCAAAGGTTAAAACCAGTCAAACAGGACTCCAACACACTCAAGCAGTCGAGAAAATGTATCCAAAAACAAAGACCAAGCTCAGAAGGCTTAAAATCAAGCAAACTTTAGCAGTTCCCAGGCCTGGCGCGACTGTTAGGCTGAAACTAGCGCCTTTTAAGGATTGGCGCGGGTGATATATTGACAAATAGTGCCAATTGGTGTGACTGTTACGCACAAAAGCGCGCCAGTCAAGTTTGTTGTGCTAAAATGGAAAATAAGCAATCCAAAACCAGGCCAACGGTAACCAGGTAAACCAAGAATCAAAAACAACAAAAGAACCCAGTCCAAAAGGCTCACCAAGCAAGCAAAAAATCAAGAAACAACCAAAAAGGCAAGACAAGCTCCCCAGCGGAGTCGCCAAATTGTTGAGGAGGTAAATCCCCTCTGCAGACAGAGGTGGTCCCTACTAGCCCAAACCGGGTCTAGCAACAATCATCAAATGCTATAGCAGAAGTTCCTAATTGCAAATTAACAGACCAGTGAGGAAGGCCTACCTGGATTCCAACGCTATTGTTTGTAGGAGAGGTGGTGCTCCTGGTCCTTTGCTTCAGCAGATCACAATCCTCATGATATCCGTGAATGGACACCTGCACATACAAGAAACAACACAAACACAAGCATAAAATCCAGTATACGCAACTATATGTCAGTCAAAAAGGACATAACTCATCATCATCACAAATAATAACAAGAGTGGAACCATAACCAATAGTCATTCATTAATAATAAATCAAAGGGGAGTGTTATCTCAAAATCAGGTCCTGATAGGCTGCTGATCAGGTTGACTCTAAGTAACTATTTCAAACCTACTTTAGGCTGAGGCTTAGCCTCCTCAACCTGAGAGGGATCTCTCAAAAGGGGTTAATGATTTTGATTATAGATAAGATGGCTAACTCTTGTGAAACAACTGTGAGAATATGAATGGTGGAAACACATTTAACAACTATCCATTGGGCTCATGGAGTCAACAACACCCCAATATAACAATGAACTCAACCTTACATAGAAGTCAGGGCATTCAGCATTTAAATATTCAGAACATAAACTCATATAGGACCACACAGTTTATGAATGTATACAGGAAGTCAGAGCACATGCAGTGAATTCTGAGTGATTACACATCCATACCACTGAAAGAATTAATAAAAGGACAACATCACATATTCTGAACATAAAAATCCCTCATGAATCCTGAGAAGTAAATCCAAACATGTATTACTGAAACAGAGTTTTACATAAGCCAAATACCAGCCTTTTTCATAAAATTTCCAACCCTGAGTACATTGTTGCTTCAGCTATATATAGAGCTCTTATTCTAACTAATTGAGATTCCTCCTCAAGCATGAGGGGAATTCGAAAACTACTTCTATTACTGACAGCTATTAAACTCTAACTACTTAATAAATACAACAAACTGTTAACTGGAGTTTTCTAGAGATCTAAATCAAATAGGACTCTAACTCCATATTACATGAATCATGGCTTTGATTAAGATATTTCTCTTTCTTTGACATCTGGTTCTCTTTTAGTTTGGATGAGATGGGTGTTCAATGCTCCACGCTGCTCTTGAATGTTGTATCTTCTTCACTGTTCAGAAAAATTAGGAGACTATCCTTGCTTCTCGGTTTTATGGTTTTCAATTCCACATAAGTCGGTCTTTGATCTTTGTTTCCCAAAACATGACGATGGCCACGTCTATTGATGTGCTTTCCACTGTTTTGAAACATGATTTGATGATGTGCTATCCACTGTCTTTAAAAACAAAAAAGAAAAACGCATTCAAGCTGTCTGAACTGTGCTTCAATCTTCTCATGATATGACAAAATGAAACTTTTGATCCAAAACATTTGTTTCCACTTGTCTTAGTTTGATTGGCTGTTGTAACTTCAGATGCTCTCGTTGTATACATCTGTCCTTCAAAATTTTCCCGCTTCTGCTTCAAAACTGCTTGATTTACGTTGAAATCATCACCTTTAGCAGTTTCGTAGCACGCTACGAAACTGCTGAGTTGTTTTAAAAAAAACATTGTTTTCAACCCGAGAGTTTTATTAGTCAAGTACTTGGTTGCCAAAACTTCTTTTAGACTTTCCAAAAGCTGAATAGGGATTTAGGTTTCTTCAGAAAGGTGAGATCAAGCAAACTTATCAAAATTTCAAAAAAAAATCTTACTTGAAATGTAATTTCATTTAGCAGGTCCTTTAAGCTAGCTTAGTTGTGCCTTTAGATCTTCTATTTGTTTCTTCATAACCTTATTCCCAGCTCTTAGTTGCATATTAATCGTCCTGATGTACTTGGCTTCTTTGATTGTCGGCACTGTCCAAGTGTGAAATTGCGTATTACAGTCAACTACCTCTACAGTTGCATTCTCCTCCCATAGGGTTTTAATTCTGTAATAGTTAGCTTGTATGACTGCATGTCTTCTAGCGGCTTTCTTCAGTTTGGCAATCTCATGTTTAGCTGATTCCAATTTCATTTTTAGGTCTGCTATATTGTCTTCTTTGGATGTAATGACTGTTTTGCCTGTGTTCTTCCTTTGTTGGCATTGTGTCTCTTCCCTTGTTTCCTCTGTTCTTGGCAGCGCTTTTTGTACTTGCTGGAATCTCCTTGTCACAGGTCTTCTAGGTTTAAAAACAAATTGTTCAGCTTGCTCATCAAATTTAAGCCTTTTTGAGGCTTTGGCTTTCTTGGTACTCTCTTGTTCTGACTATATCAATTCAATTTGAATTGGTAGGGACTCGTCAAAGTCAATAGCCTGTAATAAATCATTTAGACTTCCCTTGGAAACTGGACTTTCTTCAACTGCTACAGCTTTACCTTTTTCCTTAGCCATATGAGTTCTTGTTCTTCTCCTTGAGACTGCTTCAGATGCGCTGGTTTCAGGTACAGTCTTTTTAACATGAGCCTTTTCCTTAGTTGATTACTGAGGTGAGTCTTGAATGATGAGTGGCTCTCACTTGTTTTCTTGCTTGTAAATTTGGAGCTCTCTTAGCTCTTGCTTCTGTTTGGAGCTCTGCTATTGTAAAATCTCTTGCAGGTAGAGGACTGAGGCCGGTCTGGCTTTTGAAGCTAGCCATAAAAACGAATGAATTCCAATCTTTTCCTACCCTTTGAAGTTCATCTAAGACCAGTATTTTAATCAAACCATGATGAAACAAAGAGGTTTTACAATCCTCTTTCCTCAGTTGTACCTTGTCACACATCTTACTCAAACTACGGAAAAGATAAAAAGGTAGGTCAATGGAGGTCTTCCCTGTGAAATGAAAAAGGAGCTTAAAATGGTATGAGTACACCTTGTTATACCTTCCTTCACAAGTCAAATATTTTTGTATGCAGGTGAGTAAATGAGCATAATATTCTTTGACATAGCTCTTGGGCACTGCCTTACTTAAATCTGCATTTACAAACTCATTCTTCAAAATCTCCTTGCAAGGATTCATGTCAAACTTGAAATTTTTAAACCATTCCTCTTGTCCTCGTGGGATCTCTGTCACAATAGATATTACCTCTGGCGAGACCTGCAATTCTATCATAGCTACCTTTGAATTCAAGCCTGTGAAATTAAGCGCAAATTCTTTGGTTACCTGTGCATGTCCTCCTTGTAACTTTTTGCAAAAATTCCAGCACCCGGCTTTTTTGAATGCTTTCTCCACCTCTTTATTCCTTAGTGTTATATCCAGGCCTTCAGGTTCGTTCCTTAGACATTTGCTGGATCTATGATTTTTTTTCTCCATTGATTTTTCCAAATATTCGCAAACAATGACTACCAGCTCTGGTTTGAATTGTGATTCAACTTCTATTTGAATTCAGCCTCGCTTGATCATACTTGTATTTGAGCTTGTAATCTTGTCGTTTAAAATATTTAAAATTGTAATCTTGCAGATTTGTTATTCATGCAAGATTTACAACCATCATTAAGATTTATGCATGGTGGTCTCTCTTGGAAATGATGATTCGTGCGTATCAACAGATCTAGTGGTGGTGATAATGGCAATGAGTGGTGGAATGTGATAAGAGGGGTACATGAACTGACATGAGAAGACACGGCCTTTGACTCACCTAACAGACTTGACATTTCGGGAAAGATTCGCTGTGAAATGTACGAATCCATGATTTCACAGCACAGTTAGTTTTAAATTTGAATGATGCGCTGCGGAACTGCTAAACCATAAAAGCTTTACGAAAACACTTTAATAGTATATATGTGCTGTGAAATTACTAAAAGACTCGGTGACTGACATAAGATGACACATGGCTATGAAACAGTGGTGGATGGAGGAGAACCAATGGGAGATGAGAATAAACTTGACTCATGACTTCTTTAAAACTTCAGATTCTAAAGGAAAAAAAATTAAAACAAGCATAGACTAGCACTGACCTTTGTCATCTGGCTAGGATGAAAAGTTACATATATCAGTTCTTTTTAGTTCTAAGTGATAACAGAAGGCAAAAGGGGCAAATGGATAACTACCATACTGGAATATGACATTGAAATTAAACCCACTAAACTGATAAAAGGACAAGGACTAGCTAAACTCATGACTGAAACTAACTTTCAAGCCCTTGACATAAATCAACTGGATAATGAACAGGATGGCGACTCCACAGGTCAATCAAGCCTTTGTACAATCACCCTGGTATGCTGATATCTCTTTTGTGTTACTAAACCTGCAAGCTCCTCCAGGATTATCCAGAACCAAGAAAAGATTTTTGAAAATGAAAGCTTCTAAATTCTGCATTTTAGATCATGTTCTCTTTTGGAAAAACCATGATGGTGTTTTATTAAATTGTCTAATCAAAGAGGAAACTGACAAAGTACTCCAAGAATTTCATGCAGGGGATTGTGGTGGACGTTCGTATTGGAAATCAACTGCTAACAAAATCCTAAGGGCTGGATATTACTCGCCCACCTTATTCTATGATGTGAAGAAATATGTAACCTCTTGCCACAAATTCCAAATCTTTGAAGGCAAGAAAAAGTTGTTGCCTCTGCCCCTCAAACCAATTTCCACTGAGAAACCATTTCAACAATGGGGTTTAGAATTCATTGGGGAAATTCACCCTTCATCTTCTGGCTAGCACAAGTGGATTTTGACTGCTACATACTATTTTACCAAGTGGATAGAGGCCATCCCTTGCAAGCAAGCCAATGACTCAGTAATCATTCAATTCCTTGAAACCAAAATCTTGTCTAGGTTTGGCTGCCTGGAGAAAATCATTACAGATAACATTGTTGCTTTTAAATATAAGAAAATGATTAGTTTTTGTCATAAATACCACATTACCTTGGGTCATTCCACAACCTATTATCCTCAAGGCAATGGCCTAGCTGAATCCTCCAACAAAAGCTTGATCAACATTATTAAGAAGGTCTTGGATGAGAACAAGAACAACTGGCATAAAAAACTTGTCAATGCCCTATGGGCAAACAGATTGACCACCAAGAGATCTATTGGGACCAGGCCCTGTCAATTGGTTTATGGAATGGAAGCAGTTTTCCCTTCTTCTTTGGTAATCCCAGTAATAAAGCTGCTACAAGAGATACAAGCAGAACCTAATGATATACAAAGAAGGATAAATAAAACTATTTACTTGCAGCAGACAAGAGAAGAAGTCTACCACAGAACCCAGATCCTACAAGAAAAGCTCAAAAAGATATTTGACAAAAGAACCAAAGCAGAGGATTTTTTCATTGGGGATAAAGTTTTGAAGTGGGATTCTAGAAGAGAAGATAAAGGAAAACATGCAAAATTTGATTTCTTATGGAGAGGGCCATTTATCATTCAGACTGTACAAGGAAACAACACCTATTTTTTAAAAAGTTTGGATCGTATAGAGGAAGAGGATGGGCTAGTCAATGGAAGAATGCTGAAGCACTATTTTCAGCCACCTTGTCAAGAATAGAAGCACTTCAACTTGTACATAGTAGTGTTTACTTTCTGCAGTTTATTTCAATAATAGGACAGGGAATAAGTTGCAGCAAATTTTGAAGAGAGAGTGAGAGATTGTGCCACATTTGGATCTTTCTTTTTAGCATATTAGAAGGAGCTAAAGAACCAGACTTGGGAACTATGAAAATGATGAGAAATGATCATAATAACTACCCAAAACAAAGCTACAGTTCTACAGTAAGTCCATGAGATAGGCAGTATTGCAGAGGAGCCATTGTATGAAACAACCAAGGATAAATTTCAAACTACAGTAAGGAACTGAAAGATAAGGCCATCTGACCTGTTGTTCTTGACATTTCACTAGGAAAAGCCATCCCCAAGTGGAGCCACTGTTAGTTCCCTATACCAATAGGTTTCATTTTTCATGATTGACTGGGGAAGTGCCAAATATGTTCATCCTTTTTATACTGCAAAGGTTCCATATGTCGATCAATTTTCACACTACATAGATGGTTAACTTGTGCCACATTTGATGATTAACCAGACAACTTAATCTTGGCTAAATCATGTTTGAATTTCACTTGTCTAAGATTAGAGAATGGAGGTTTGCACAAACAGTTTAAACATGGCAGGCCAATAGTTAGGCAGAGAAGCAAGGGGTCTCAAAAACTTAATCTGAGCCCTGGAGGAAATAAGGGTAAACTTTGATAGGAGGGAAGCCAAAAGAAGAGAGAAGCATCAGGGTTTGCCAGTTCAAGTGCACCTAATGAGAAGGAAGAAAAAATGCTAGGTATACTAGGTTGGGTAGGCAATTTTGAAGGTACAAAGGCATGGTTTGTGAGCAATTTTCTCTTTAGAATGACTTTGCATCTCATAAAATCATGGGGTACCATGGCAAGGTGGCTATAGATCAAATGAAGCATGACTAACTTCCCTCTTCATCTTCCCAAAGAAACATTTACTAACACTCCCCCCAAAGGGTAAAGAGATCTGCTCATTACCTTTAGCCCCTTTAACCTACTTCATTCCATGGCAAAACTAAGTAAGAAGATGTTTTACCTAAGCAGAACAAGCCACATTTCTTGTGTAAAAAGTCTTTATTTTATCTTGCCAAAGTTTCCTAAAGCTTCACCATTGGTCATTCTTACCTCTCCCCTTGGCCTAAGTTTTCACTTTATAAAACTTAGCCTAAACCACACAAACCCATCCCCCACAATCATATTAACCTACTAACCTTATTATATAACTCCTATGAATAGCTTCCCCCTCCTTAGTATATAAATACATAGAAAACCCCAAAAAAATAAGTACCCCCACCCTGGGCTAACTATAGCCATATTTTACATTTTTTAGGGAGCCATTGGCCCACCAGGGGCCAATAGCAACCCTGCACACACCCATCGGGATTTATATAGAATTTGGCTAAATAAATAGCCTAAACACACAATTTTTTCCATAAAAACCCACCTTTCCTAAGTCCGCGGATACACAGGAAAACATTACAAAACATGAAAAATTAATGTGGGTCTGCCACCGTTAAACACCCGCCAACTCCATCACCCGCCAGCCATCCGATCGCTGCTCCCAGATCCGATGGTAGTCAGTGATTTCAAAAGCCCCAACCTGCTGAAGAATAGCATTCGAGGGATGGGTGGTATTTCCACCGTACCGAGGACGTGTGTCAAGCGCTCGGTGTGTTCAGAGCCCCCTCCCCCGAAACCACTTTCCCGAAAAGAACGGTGCAATATTACCACTTACCACTTGCCCCCTCCCTGCTGATGTCATGCTTATGTTACCTAATGATGTCATCCACCACGTCATCCACCATGTCACCCGCCACGTCATATGCCATGTCAGCACCGTACCCACTAAACGACAAAATGACGTCATGCTGACGTCATCCCAAAAAAGCGCCCAAAACCTGCCAAAGTCAAAATTTGTGGGAAAAAGGGTAAATGTAA
>APFE030132059.1:131541-150591 GCA_000404065.3 Pinus taeda | reverse complement strand
GGTGGTTTTGGTTGTTGATGGGTTCTGATGACAGTTTAAAGGTGTCAGTATTCTGCATATCCTGTTTGGTTGATTGTGTTTAGCTTCAGTATTGATGGATGAGAACTAATATTGGATCAGGATCATATTTATGTGATCTGATGAACTAGATCTAGGTTCTAACACATATTATCCTTGTATATGTATTGATCTGGTGTTTGGGTGATTCAGAAGATTGATTGATTATGTGCTTCAATGATATTAATGGGTCCAATATGAAAATTGGATGAAATGTGGCCTTTCAGATTATGTGTTGTGCTTCAGGAGTATCCAGTCTGAAAGTGTATGAAACATGGTACCTGGAGGAGAGAAGATTGTAGGCCGACGCCTATGTATTAGTATCTTAGCTAGTACAAGAACTATGGGGGTTGTAGCACCCTTCCAGGAGAGACTGGAGAACAAGAGAGGGTTGTAGCTCTGTGCAGGTAGAAGCCTGCGTACTGGTATAAGACTGCACTAGTACATAAATATTGTAAAAGGATTTTCTTATTAAGAAGAAGATTGAGATGACTTGTAGCAGGTGGTTTTCTCCCACATTGGGTTTCCACCTTATGTCATGGTGTTCATGTGTGTGGCTTATGTGTGATGATCTGTTCTATTTTATGTTAGGACCCCATATTGTCTATTTTTGATCCTATATTTTGTCATAATATTACCCTTTTCAACTCATAGTTGAAAGCCTTTGTTAGTATGTTGACCCAATCATTCTAAAGGTATACAGTAACTCTTCTCATTGCTATATGTTTAATTATTCAGCACATAATCATGCTATCTTTATAATTGATCCTTGAATTTGACTAAGTTGCTGAACAATTGTTGAAACTGCCTAAAGTTGGCAGGACTATATTTTGCAGTTGCTGAAACAGCAGAAACAACACGAACCTCGAAGCTAAAATAGTAAGGACAGCATATGAATCTCAAGGAGATAGTTGAGATTTGCACACCAGAATTGTGACAACAAAGGAATCCGATCAATCTAAATAAACTGTTACATTGGTCGTAACGTTCATAATCTACGTTACTGTAACAACATTCTGTTAACAGGAACTGATTTCCCTATTTTTGTACAAATGGATGAACTAGAATTTTTACTGAAAATCTTTTGTAATAGATGTCTCCTCTATAAAGAGGAGACATCTACATTAGAGGGGGATAGAGGGGATGAACAAGCTGTAACACAGGGATTGTAGTGAAAGGACAAGACTGAATCTTTCTTGTAATATGGTACATTGACAGATGAATAAAATTATGTTCTGAGTATTTTAACTTAGTTTCTGTGTCCTGGGGAATCTTGTGAGAAGGACAGGGCCCACCTTCATCAGAAGATTCACCCATCTTCTTTCTGTTGTGTGTTGTGTGTGAATTCTGTTTATACCTCATTTACGAACACCGCTTCTGATGGTAATTTACTTTTGCTAAGACACTGTTTTTCTTTTTGATTGATGTTGTACATCACTGCCTCACCGGTGATTAGGATTTACAGAGTGTATTGGTGAACTGGATAAATAGGGGCAGGTGTTGAATGTTCCTACTCTGAGGGATAGGGTCCTGATCCTTTGTTACAAGACAACCATTGTTTTGTTTTTGCAGATTTATTTTCTTTAATCAATTATCTGTTCTTATTCAATTCTTGCAATAGATTATAACTGTTGTAACACAGAGTATAGATTTAACAAAGTGTGAATTGTTTATACTACAACCTTTTAATGCTATTAAAATTAAGTTCATACAGTACATAGTCACCTTTGAAATAATCAGACTTTCCCGGGTTCATAATTTATGTGGCACTCGACTGTTTAAATTAATAAGAAATTAAAGTGACCAACATTTTGGCGTCGTTGCTGGGGAAGGCGACCGAAGATTTTAAGAGTATTAATGAATTTCCTTTAGATGTACAGGGTGCATGAAAGGACACAGGAAATCTAACCCTATAGGTGGCAGGGGCAAAGGTAGAGGAGGAAGAAAAACTTTCATTGACGACATTATTTCGAAAGCGGAAACATCACAGAAGGTAAGCTTTCGGAGGCCACAGACGTAGCACTGTCTCCAAACGGACTACGAAACAGAGGAAGTATTGGGACCGGAAAGGGCCGAAGAGATAATAGAACAAGTCGAGGAGTCAGTGGAAGACATTGAGGAACCAATAGAAGATATTGAAGTTGAGGAACTGGTTCAGGATATTGAAAGCCCTACAGAAAGCGCTGAAGACCGAGCGAGTGAGACAGGGGAACAACCAATGGAAGGAAATAATGAAGGACCCTTCGGTGGGGGATGAAGAGAAGGAAGAGGGGAAATTCCCTCTCCACCTTAGAATTCCCTATTGAAGATCTTTCTAGAGGGGCAACTTTTATGAAGAACATTCCATTATCAGCCCTACCTAATTTCCAAGGTTTATCATCTGAAGACCCTGATGAATTTTTGTTTGAGTTTGATATATTGTGTAGCAGTTATGATTATGTGACTAATCCTCAAAATTTGAAGTTATTTCCAGCAACATTAAAAGGAAATGCATTAAGATGGTTCATGAGCCTGGGAATACATGTGATCACAACTTGGGATCAAATGAAAGAAAAGTTCTTGGCCAAATACCAAGACTATTGCCGAACAAGAGAAAGGAAGGAGGAATTATTTAAGATGGTTCAGAAGGAAGAAGAAAATTTGGAAGACTTCGTGGAAAGACTACAGTATAATTTGCAGCGATCTGATCATCCAAATATGAGTAAGGACATTCTTAAGTCAATACTGTTAAAAGGGGTACGAGATGATTGTTTAGATATGTTGAATATGCTTGGAAAAGGAGATATATCTAAGGAATCATATGATGAGATTGTCAACCTCTGTAAGAGATGTTCAAGAGGAGCAGCAAGCAGATCAAAAAGAAAAGATAATACATACTCAAGAGTCCAGAAATCAGCAAGTGGAGGAGCAACACTGGCTGAAATAGGTAACTTACTTGAAGAATTTAAAACTGAAATGTTAAGCTCTTTTGCTTCACAAATTGATACCTTGTAGGTTAAAAAGAAGCAGGCGGAAGCATAAGCTTCTTTGACTATCTTCGACTCTAAATGCAGAGAAAAACACCCGTTAAGGAAATGTCCACTGGATAAGGTACCAATTTGCACCATTTGTGAGAAGGACCATGAGACTCAACAATGCCCTTCTTTGCCAGGAATAAAAGCAGCACTACAGCCAACTGAAGAAGAAGCTGAAGCAGTGTACTTATTGACACAAAGGAGGCAATGGTAACCACGAGGACAAGGTACGAATTCTAACATGTCATTTAATCGTTGGAACAATGATCCTCCTTTTCAAACAAATTACCCGCCCTTGAATCAAATGCAATACACACCCTTTAACCAAATGAATTTCCCACCCATGCAGCAACCAAATCACCCTTTTGTTGATCCTACAATATGGAATCGTTGGGCTCTACAATAATCCTATTTTAATAAATGAAACGCAAATTGGACAGCTCAGCAGATTCCATTTCCAAACCAATTTCCCGAGTATCAACAATCTCTCTCCTTATCATCAAATGCTCCACTGAATAATCAGACAATGAGACCCCAGCTTCCTATGCAACCTAACCCCAACCCAAATAACAATAAAGCTCTGTAGGTAATTGATATTCAAAACCAACCTGTTTTCCCCATGCAATACAATGATATTCATTTACGCTCTGGGAGGATAGTCGAACCCATTATTGATGACATTACTTCTTCTGACTCTGATAAAGAAGAAACTGGAAAAGAAAAGTCATCTAATAACAATGCTGAAATAGTCGAATCATCCTCTAATAAGACTGCTGAAACAACAGAGCCATCATTTTCTGAACGTCTGGCTCTTACCAAAACACTTGAGCCACCTCCTTTTAACCTTTTAGGAGAATTTCAGAATCTATATGTTAAGATTCCACTCTTACAAGCACTAAGAGATGTACCAAGTTATGCTAGAACTGTTAGAGATATTTTCATTAAGAAACCTGGAAGAAAAGCTAAAGATCCCCTCACAGTTCATGTGATGGGTGATCTAGCTGCTCTAATGACAGGTAAAAACCCCCCTGTGAAATATGGTGACCCTCGTCATCCTATGGTCACAGTGCAGGGTGGAAAAATTTTTGTTTCTAGAGTTCTAGTAGATCTAGTTACCGCAATAAACATTATGACACTTGAAACCACACAATTATTGCAGTTAAAGAATGTAATTAGGGAAACCCCAACCATTCTAGAGCTAGCTGACCGCTCCACAATCAAACCTGAAGGAGTCATTGAAGAGCTGATAATTTCAGTTGAATCCTGGAACTACCCAACTGATTTTGTTGTATTACAGACTAAAACAAAGTTGGGGGGTCATCCATTGGTTTTAGGGAGACCTTGGCTGGCTACAGCAGATGCCTTCATCAGGTGTAGATCAGGCTCAATGACAATTTCTAATGGATGTGAAACCAAGAAGCTTACTCTTTACCCTCATGCTACACCTACGATTAATAATGATAACTCTACATGGTTAGATTATGAGGATGATGAGACCCAACCCATTTTGACTATTGGACAAGCTTTAACTCTTAAAGATTCAACCGAGGATGAATTAATTAGCAATTTTATTTCTGAACCTTCTTCGGTTAATTCTGAAATATATGATCACTTGACTACAATCTTGAATCCTGAATCTCAGCAAAACCTTAAAACTAAAAATTCATTTCAGACATCAGCTGGCATCTCCTCCAAAAGTATAACAGTAGAAATCGAGCCTGGCAAAACATTAAATATAAACCCTGACCTAACAGATGATGAAACACAATAGTTAATGAAGCTACTCTGTGAGAATAAAGAAGCATTTGCATGGGATTGCACAGATATGAAGGGAATCTCTCCTGAATTATGTACTCATCGTATTTATATTAAAGAGGGATCTCACCCAGTCTGTCAACCCCAACGACGAATGAATCCCAATTTAAGGGAAATTGTGAAGGAAGAACTTCAAAAATTGCTGAATGCAGGATTTATATATCCTATATCTGATAGTGAATGGGTTTCTCCATTAGTAATTGTACCTAAGAAAAATGGGTAATGGAGAGTGTGTGTAGATTATAGAGCTCTAAATAAGGCCACTCAAAAAGATCATTTCCCTTTACCATTTATTGATCAGGTACTAGACAATTTGGCCGGCAAGAGATTCTTTTCCTTTTTGGATGGATTTAGTGGATATAATTAGATCAAGATTGCACCCCAAGATCAAGACAAGACCACATTTACTAGTCCATGGGGAACTTTTTCCTATAGAGTTCTTCCATTTGGATTATGTAATGCACCAGCAACATTTCAAAGAGCAGTAATAGGGATTTTTTCTGATATGCTTAATGATTCCTTAGAAATATTTATGGATGACTTTACTCCTTATGGTGTGAATTTTGAAGATGCATTACAAAACCTTGAGAAAGTACTTAAACAATGTAGAGAAGCACATCTTGCCCTAAGTACTGAAAAATGCCATATGATGATGAATCAAGGTATTATATTGGGACACTTTATCTCATTCCTAGGAATTCAAGTTGATCCAGCTAAAATACAAGTAATTCAGACTCTTCCTATCCCTAAAACACAAACTGATGTAAGAATTTTTTTAGGACATGCTGGGCATTATAGAAGATTTATCAAAGATTTTTCTAAAATAGCTTCTCCTTTGTTTGTGTTACTTATGAAAAATGCTGAATTTAAGTGGATTGATGATTGTCAGAAAGCATTTAATGAACTTAAACATCAATTGTCTATAGCCCCCATTTTGAGAGGACCTGACTGGGCACTCCCCTTTCATATATCCTCTGATGCTTCAGACACTGCAATTGGAGTTGTCTTGGGTCAAGAAGAAAAAAATCTTCCCTATGCTATCTATTTTATTAGTAAAAATATGACCTCTGCTGAACTTAATTATACAGTCACCGAGAAAGAATTCTTAGCAGTCATTTATGCTATTAATAAGTTTCGACGTTACATTACCGGTTACACTACTTTTGTTCATACTGATCACTCGGCCATTAAATATTTAATGAACAAATCAGTTACAAATGCTCGAGTTACCAGATGGTTATTACTATTACAAGAATTTGATATCCCAATTGTAGATCGACCAGGTAAAGAAAATGTAGTTGCTGATTTCCTTTCTCGGCTAAAAACTGATGAAAATACTCTAGTTGATGATTCCTTTCCTGATGAATATTTATTTACAATATCTGCTCACTCACCTTGGTATGCAGACATTGCTAATTACTTAGTTGCAGGGAAGCTAGCATCACACCTATCACATAGAGAAAAGAGAAAGATCGTTCAGCAAAGTGCTACGTGCAGCTGGATAAGCGGGTGTCTTTTTCACACAGGACTCGATCATGAAATTCAGAGATGCATCAAAGAAGATGAAGTTTATGATATATTGAAGGCTTGTCATGATAGCCCTTGCGGAGGGCATTTTTCTGATAAAAGAACAACACACAAAGTTCTTAGAATGGGTTATTACTGGCCCTCACTTTTCAAGGATGCAAAGAAATATGTTAGGGCTTGCGATAGCTGTCAGAGAATGGGGCAACCTAATCACAGGGATAAAATGCCACTTAATCCCCAGGTAATACTTGAACCATTTGAAAGATGGGCGCTAGACTTTATTGGTCCCATTAATCCCCCATCCAATCAAAGAATTTATATACTATTCTGCACAGATTATATGAGAAAATGGGTAGAAGCTAAGGCACTCCTCAAAGCTAATGAAGAATCAGTTTTAACCTTTTTATTTGAAGAAATCTTTGTTAGGTTTGGATTGCCTAGAGAACTAGTCACAGATGTAGGACCTCCTTTTAATTCTCATGGCTTCAAAGATACATTACAGAAATATCACATTAAGCATAAAATGACTACACTTTATCACCCCCAGGCCAATGGGAAGGTGGAAAGTACGAGTAAAGTCATAGAAGCCATTTTAACAAAAACAGTAAAGTAAAATAGAAGGGACTCGTTTCAGAGGTTGCCTGAAGCATTATGGGCTTACAGAACTACTTGGAGGAATACTACGGGTTTTTCACCTTACGAATTACTCTATGGTAAAAGTGTTGTTTTTCCTGTGGAATTTGAAATCAAAACCTTAAGGACTGCTTTAGCTGTTAACCTTGACTTGACTGATGCACAGACAGGTAGGTTGCAACAGCTTCAGGAATTGGATGAAAAGAGGTTGGATGCCATCCATCAAATAACCATGATACAAAAGCAAAGAACCAGGTGGCATGATAAAACCATTAATCATAAGCAGTTCCAAAAAGGTAATTGGGCTCTACTGTATGACTTCCGTTTTGAAAATTTTCAAGGTAAATTAAGAACAAGGTGGCTAGGACCCTATGAAGTAGATACTGTTTTTCCAAATGGAACAGTCAAACTCTTAACGATTGATGATTCCAGAACACCATTATTAGTGAATTTGTATCGACTCTGTTTGTATCAACAACCTATTTATAAAGAAGATTTCAAATCTACTTGCATGAAAGACATACACTATGCCTTTTTGGGGGAACTTGCCATCCCTCAATGCACTTGATTTTCTGTTTATGTATTTATTTTTAGATTAGATTCCTTAACTAATAGTCCCTGTCAAGGGTTGCCATGTTACAATTAATTATTTTGCAGATCTTAGCTTCAGAAGGTGGCTGAGAAGAAAAGTTCCAATCTAGGGAGAGCTAAGATGTGGCTTGGAGAAGCATTGCCATCTCACTTCATAACACAATTCATTCCTTTTACATTTTTCCACCATTTCCCACTACTGAAACACCATTTCCCGTCGCTGAAACACCATTTCCCGTTGCTTAAACACCAATTTCCAGTGTTTAAAACGCCAATCTTGTCCATTTTTCCTAAAAACCACTAATTCTCCCATTTATGTTCCCGAGAATGAACTATTACTCTTCATTAAGCGAATCAGCCATTCATCCTGATAATTATGGTCCTTCACTATTAATTGTTGTGAATGATGAAATCCTTGTGTGTAAAAACCCTCATACTTTATAGACCCTTTTTATATATCATCGACCTATTAATGACGAGATAATACTTTTTGGTGCAAAAACCAAAGGTAAATATATAGGTATGCGTGTTTAGGTGTGAATATTAAATCGTAGTTAATGAGAAGATATTGATATGACTGTCGAAATCGTTGTACCATCAACCATATCATTTAAGCTGCAGTTGGGGAGGTTACCGAAATATCCTAATCATTAAATGACACGCCAATCACCGCCATTTCTATTTTCTCGCGGTAGTATCTAGTCACCCCGTCTGTACCTTATCATGACTTTAGCTGTAACATTCTACTCTGTTTCGACCTCGGCAACTAGGCTCTACACTTTGTATCTTTTGAATCAGCTACCGGAGAACCCATAGTATGAACATTTTTATGCCAACGTTTCAAATCCCAACTGGGATCCATCATCAAGACTTATGAATGATGATAAAAGAAGAGCTGCTTAGAAGGAAATAAATAATAATGTGGATAAAAATTTTTAGGATCAGCAGAATGTCGGCTTGAATGTTTAATTTTAATTAATTTAATTAATTATCCATTCAATTATTTATTTATTCTATTGTTGAGTTTTTATATATTAATTTTTAACAGGTGAGTGACAAATTGAAAACCTAAATGGTAATAATGATTAAATATTTAACATATGTTAATATACTAATTATTATTTACTATTTATTTGTTTATTTTTTATTTTGTTTGAGAAGTGTTATTTATATATAAATTAGGAATAAGAGAAATATACAATTGTTAAATTTCTTTTTTTTTGATAATTTAAAATTTCTTTGATTTAACATTTTTATTAATGATAATATTAAAATTATATATAATTAATTGTTATAATTTAATTAATATATTTCAATTAATTAATATTAATATATTAAATTAATTAATATTAAATTAATTATTATTTTTAATATATATAATTTGTTTATTTTATTTTTATTTTTATAATTATTATTTATTTAATGATAAAGGTAAAAGATATGCTATACCTGGGATGTGTTGAAGCTCTTGATTTCCCTGATCAAGGGAAGCCAGCTCCCACTAATCTCCAAGCCGTTGTCTCTGTTCAGATTATGAGGATGTTTGATAATTTCAAGTGTTTCTCTGATCTTTCGTCAATGATGTTGCTCCTCCCTTGCGACAATTGAGGCGCTTTCCAAGCAGATATGGTGTTTTGTTTTTGAGGAGTGCTCTGCCAAGGCTGAAGTACGAGACCTTTCATTCCTAATATCGGTGCCGTGCTCCTTGAGCCTCGTCTGTAGGGAGCGACCTGTTTCACCAATGTAGCTTTTTCCACATGAACAATCTATTTTATAGACTCCTTTAAGTGGATGTTTGTCAATATCATCTTTTACAGACCTCATACCTTGCCTAATTGTTCCAGGGGCTGAGAAATGAGTGATAATGTTTTTCTTCTTTAGGATTTTAGCGATTTTGTCTATAACTCCATGGATATAAGGTAGAAAGACCTTACCACACCGAGGTTGGTCTTGGGCCTTAGGTTCATGAGACAACAACCTTCTCTCAGCTTTCTCTATGGCTCTTTTAATCTCTTGTTCCTTGTAGCCTATACTCTTAAAGGTTGCGGCTAAATGATTCTTTTCTTCATTTAGATGCTCAGAGTCAGAAATTCGAAGGGCTCTGATAGCAAGAGTGTTTAGAACACCAAGCTTCTGAGCCGGGTGATGGTGGGAATCAGCATGGAGGTAACTTTCTGTGTGGGTTAACTTCCTGAATACCTTATGCCCTAGAGAGCCATCCTCTTTTCTAATGATGAGAACATCTAAAAATGGGATGCTCATGTTTTCTTCAAGTTCCATAGTGAATTTTATTTCTGGAGAGATAAAATTTAGGTGCATGAAAAACTTGTCAAGTTCTGCTTTGCCATGAGTCCATTTTATATTGGTATCATCGACAAATCGCCTCCACCAGGATGGTTTTAAGGGGTATGATTCAAGGGCTTTCTTTTCAAAGTATTCCATGTAAAGGTTGGCCATGATTGGAGAAAGGGGTGATCCCATTGCCACACCAGATGTCTGCTCATAAAATATCCCTTGGAGGGTGAACACAGTTGACCTCAAGCAGATTTCAGCCAATTTTGCAGTCCCTGGATCAGTAACATCTTTTATAACTTGAATGGCTTCATCAAGAGGAATCTTGGTGAATAAGGATACTACGTCAAAGCTAACAAGAATGTCATCACGCTCTATCTTCTCATTTTTAATAAGATTCACAAAACTGTGGGAGTCTTTGATGAAGGAATCAGTATTTCCGACAAGGAGCTTAAGAATTTTAGCAACATACTTAACAAGCTCATAGGTTGGGGAACCAATAGTATTAACAATTGGTCTAAGAGGCACTCCTTTATGGATCTTGGGTAATTCATAAATTCTTGGGATAGTTTCACAAGAAGGGATTAGTTTCTTCTTCAATTTATCGTCAAGGTTGGAATCTCAGATGATCTTTTTTACCTCTTTCAAAATTTTGGGGATGGGATTACTGCTCAGCTTCTTATAACTGCCACATTTTAGGTGTTCATTCATTTTTCATACATAGACTTCTTTATTCAAGATGACTGTTGCCCCTCCTTTATCTGCCTTAAGAACTACAATCTTGTCATTGTTCCGCAAGGATTTGAAGGCTCTTTGCTCTTCTTTACTTAAGTTGCTTTTGGGAGTTTTGGCTTTCCTCATAATGAGAAATCAATAATAGACCAGAGATTTTTGTTGATGTTGTTAGCTAGTTTAGGGTGCATTGAGAGAGCCAAGCGTCCAAGATTTTCCAAAGAAGCCCTAACCCTTTTAATTTCTGACCGAATTAGAGAGAAGCTGCTTCTTTATCCAAGATGACTGCTGCTCCTCCTTTATCTGCCTTAAGAACAAGGATTTGAAGGCTCTTTGCTCTTCTTTACTTAAGTTGCTTTTGGGAGTTTTGGCTGTTAGCTAGTTTAAGGTGCGTTGAGAGAGCCAAGCGTCCAAGATTTTCCAGTGAAGCCCTAACCCTTTTAATTTCTGACCGAATTAGAGAGAAGCTTCTTCTTTATCCAAGATGAATGCTGCTCCTCCTTTATCTGCCTTAAGAACAAGGATTTGAAGGCTCTTTGTTCTTCTTTACTTAAGATGCTTTTCGGAGTTTTGGCTGTTAGCTAGTTTAAGGTGCGTTGAGAGAGCCAAGCATCCAAGATTTTCCAGAGAAGCCCTAACCCTTTTAATTTCTGACCGAATTAGAGAGAAGTTTCTTCTTTATCCAAGATGACTGTTGCTCCTCATTTATCTGTCTTAAGAACAAGGATTTGAAGGCTCTTTTCTCTTCTTTACTTAAATGCTTTTGGGAGTTTTTGCTATTAGCTAGTTTAAGGTGCGTTGAGAGAGCCAAGCATCCAAGATTTTCCAGAGAAGCCCTAACCCTTTTAATTTCTAACTGAATTAGAGAGAAACTTCTTCTTTATCCAAGATGACTACTGCTCCTCCTTTATCTGCCTTAAGAACAAGGATTTAAAGGCTCTTTGCTCTTCTTTACTTAAGTTGCTTTTGGGAGTTTTGGCTGTTAGCTAGTTTAAGGTGCGTTGAGAGAGCCAAGCATCCAAGATGTTCTAGAGAAGCCCTAACCCTTTTAATTTTTGACCGAAATAGAGAGAAGCTTCTTCTTTATCCAAGATGACTGCTGCTCCTCCTTTACCTGCCTTAAGAACAACAATTTGAAGGCTCTTTGCTCTTCTTTACTTAAGTTGCTTTTGGGAGTTTTGGCTGTTAGCTAGTTTAAGGTGGGTTGAGAGAGCCAAGCGTCCAAAATTTTCGAGAGAAGCCCTAACCCTTTTAATTTCTGACCGAATTAGAGAGAAGCTTCTTCTTTATCCAAGATGACTGTTGCTCCTCCTTTATCGGCCTTAAGAACAAGGATTTGAAGGCTCTTTTCTCTTCTTTACTTAAGTTGCTTTTGGGAGTTTTGGTTGTTAGCTAGTTTAAGTTGCGTTGAGAGAGCCAAGCGTCCAAGATTTTCCAGAGAAGCCCTAACCCTATTAATTTCTGATCGAATTAGAGAGAAGCTTCTTCTTTATCCAAGATGACTGCTGCTCCTCTTTTATCTGCCTTAAGAACAAGGATTTGAAGGCTCTTTGCTCTTCTTTACTTAAGTTGCTTTTGGGAGTTTTGGCTGTTACCTAGTTTAAGGTGCGTTGAGAGAGCCAAGCATCCAAGATTTTCCAGAGAAGCCCTAACCCTTTTAATTTCTGATCGAATTAGAGAGAAGCTTCTTCTTTATCCAAGATGACTGCTGCTCCTCCTTTATCTTCCTTAAGAACAAGGATTTTAAGGCTCTTTGCTCTTCTTTACTTAAGTTGCTTTTGGGAGTTTTGGCTATTAGCTAGTTTAAGGTGTGTTAAGAGAGCCAAGCGTCCAAGATTTTCCAGAGAAGCCCTAACCCTTTTAATTTTTGAACGAATTAGAGAGAAGCTTCTTCTTTATCCAAGATGACTGTTGCTCCTACTTTATCTACCTTAAGAACAAGGATTTGAAGGCTCTTTGCTCTTCTTTACTTAAGTTGCTTTTGGGAGTTTTGGCCGTTAGCTAGTTTAAGGTGCGTTGAGAGAGCCAAGCATCCAAGATTTTCCGGAGAAGCCCTAACCCTTTTAATTTCTGACCGAATTAGAGAGCAGCTTCTTCTTTATCCAAGATGACTGCTGCTCCTCCTTTATCCGCCTTAAGAACAAGGATTTGAAGGCTCTTTGCTTTTCTTTACTTAAGTTGCGTTTGGGAGTTTTAGCTGTTAGCTAGTTTAAGGTGCGTTGAGAGAGCCAAGCGTCCAAGATTTTCCAGAGAAGCCCTAACCCTTTCAATTTCTGAACGAATTAGAGAGAAGCTTCTTCTTTATCCAAGATGACTGTTGCTCCTCCTTTATCTGCCTTAAGAACAAGGATTTGACGGCTCTTTGTTCTTCTTTACTTAAGTTGCTTTTGGGAGTTTTGGCTGTTAGCTAGTTTAAGGTGCGTTGAGAGAGCCAAGCGTCCAAGATTTTCCAGAGAAGCCCTAACCCTTTTAATTTCTGACTGAATTAGAGAGAAGCTTCTTCTTTATCCAAGATGACTACTGCTCCTCCTTTATCTGCCTTAAGAAAAAGGATTTAAAGGCTCTTTGCTCTTCTTTACTTAAGTTGCTTTTGGGAGTTTTGGCTGTTAGCTAGTTTAAGGTGCGTTGAGAGAGCCAAGCGTCCAAGATTTTCCAGAGAAGCCCCAACCCTTTTAATTTCTGACCGAATTAGAGAGAAGCTTCTTTTTTATCCAAGATGACTGCTGCTCCTCCTTTATCTGCCTTAAGAACAAGGATTTGAAGGCTCTTTTCTCTTCTTCACTTAAGTTTCTTTTGGGAGTTTTGGCTGTTAGCTAGTTTAAGGTGCATTGAGAGAGCCAAGCATCCAAGATTTTCCAGAGAATCCCTAACCCTTTTAATTTTTGACCGAATTAGAGAGAAGATTCTTCTTTATCCAGGATGACTACTCCTCCTCCTTTATCTACCTTGAGAACAAGGATTTGAGGGCTCTTTTCTCTTCTTTACTTAAGTTGCTTTTGGGAGTTTTGGCTGTTAGCTAGTTTAAGGTGCGTTAAGAGAGCCAAGTGTCCAAGATTTTAAAGAGAAGCCCTAACCCTTTTAATTTCTGACCGAATTAGAGAGAAGCTTGTTCTTCATCGAAGATGACTGCTGCTCCTCTTTTGTCTGCCTTAAGAACAAGGATTTGAAGGCACTTTGCTCTTCTTTACTTAAGTTGCTTTTGGGAGTTTTGGCTGTTAGCTAGTTTAAGGTGCGTTGAGAGAGCCAAGCATCCAAGATTTTCCAGAGAAGCGCTAACCCTTTTAATTTCTGACCGAATTAGTGAGAAGCTTCTTCTTTATCCCAGATGACTATTGCTCGTCCGTTATCTGCCTTAAGAACAAGGATTTGAAGGCTCCTTGCTCTTCTTTACTTAAGTTTCTTTTGGGAGTTTTGGCTATTAGCTAGTTTAAGGTGCGTTGAGAGAGCCAAGCATCCAAGATTTTCCAGAGAAGCCCTAACCCTTTTAATTTCTGAACGAATTAGAGAGAAGATTCTTCTTTATCCAAGATGACTGTTGCTACTCCTTTCTTTGCCATAAAAGTAAGGAATTGAAGGCTCTTTGCTCTTCTTTACTTAAGTTGCTTTTGGGAGTTTTGGCTGTTAGCTAGTTTAAGGTGCGTTGAGAGAGCCAAGCATCCAAGATTTTCTAGAGAAGACCTAACCCTTTTAATTTCTGACTGAATTAGAGAGACACTTCTTCTTTATCAAGGATGACTGCTGCTTCTCCCTTATCTGCCTTAACAACAACAATTTGAAGGCTCTTTGCTCTTCTTTACTTAAGTTTCTTTTGGGAGTTTTGGTTGTTAGCTAGTTTAAGGTGCGTTGAGAGAGCCAAGCATCCAAGATTTTCCAGAGAAGCCCTAACCCTTTTAATTTCTGACCGAATTAGAGAGAAGCTTCTTCTTTATCCAAGATGACTACTTCTCCTCCTTTATCTACCTTAAGAACAAGGATTTGAAGGCTCTTTGCTCTTCTTTACTTAAGTTGCTTTTGGGAGTTTTGGCTGTTACCTAGTTTAAGGTGCATTGAGAGAGCCAAGCGTCCAAGATTTTCCAGAGAAGCCCTAACCCTTTTAATTTCTGACCGAATTAGAGAGAAGCTTCTTCTTTATCCAAGATGGCTGCTGCTCCTCCTTTATCTGCCTTAAGAACAAGGATTTGAAGGCTCTTTGCTCTTCTTTACTTAAGTTTCTTTTGGGAGTTTTAGCTGTTAGCTATTTTAAGGTGCGTTGAGAGAGCCAAGCATCCAAGATTTTCCAAAGAAGCGCTAACCCTTTTAATTTCTGACTGAATTAGAGAGAAGCTTCTTCTTTATCCAAGATGACTATTGCTTCTCCTTTATCTGCCTTAAGAACAAGGATTTGAAGGCTCTTTTCTCTTCTTTACTTAAGTTGCTTTTGGGAGTTTTGGTTGTTAGTTAGTTTAACGTGCGTTGAGAGAGCCAAGCATCCAAGATTTTCCAGAGAAGCCCTAACCCTTTTAATTTCTGACCGAATTAGAGAGAAGCTTCTTCTTTATCCAAGATGACTGCTGCTCCTCATTTATCTGGCTTAAGAATAATGATTTGAAGGCTCTTTGCTCTTCTTTACTTAAGTTTCTTTTGGGAGTTTTGGTTGTTAGCTAGTTTAGGGTGTGTTGAGAGAGCCAAGCGTCCAAGATTTTCCAGAGAAGCACTAACCCTTTTAATTTCTAAACGAATTAGAGAGAAGCTTCTTCTTTATCCAAGATGACTGTTGCTCCTCCTTTATCTGCCTTCAGAAAAAGGATTTGAAGGCTCTTTTCTCTTCTTTACTTAAGTTGCTTTTGGGAGTTTTGGCTGTTAGCTAGTTTAAGGTGCGTTGAGAGAGCCAAGCGTCTAAGATTTTCCAGAGAAGACCTAACCCTTTTAATTTCTGGCCGAATTAGAAAGAAGCTTCTTCTTTATCAAAGATGACTGTTTCTCCTCCTTTATCTGCCTTAACAACAACGATTTGAAGGCTCTTTTCTCTTCTTTACTTAAGTTGCTTTTGGGAGTTTTTGCTGTTAGCTAGTTTAAGGTGCGTTGAGAGAGCCAAGCGTCCAAGATTTTCCAGAGAAGCCCTAAGCCTTTTAATTTCTGACCGAATTAGAGTGAAGCTTCTTCTTTATCCAAGATGACTATTGCTCCTCCTTTATCTGCCTTAAGAACAAGGATTTGATGGCTCTTTGCTCTTCTTTACTTAAGTTGCTTTTGGCACTTTTGGTTGTTAGCTAGTTTAAGGTGCGTTGAGAGAGCCAAGCGTCCAAGATTTCCATAGAAGCCCTAACCCTTTTAATTTCTGACCGAATTAGAGAGAATACTCTTCTTTATCCAAGATGACTACTTCTCCTCCTTTATCTACCTTAAGAACAAGGATTTGAAGGCTCTTTTATCTTCTTTACTTAAGTTGCTTTTGGGAGTTTTGGCTATTAGCTAGTTTAAGGTGCGTTGAGAGAGCCAAGCGTCCAAAATTTTCCATAGAATCCCTAACCCTTTTAATTTCTGACCAAATTAGAGAGAAGCTTCTTCTTTATCCAAGATGATTGTTGCTCCTCCTTTATCTGCCTTAAGAACAAGGATTTGAAGGCTCTTTGCTCTTCTTTACTTAAGTCGCTTTTGGGAGTTTTGGCTGTTAGCTAGTTTAACGTGCGTTGAGAGAGCCAAGCGTCCAGGATTTTCCAGAGAAGCCCTAACCCTTTTAATTTCTGACCGAATTAGAGAGAATCTTCTTCTTTATCGAAGATGACTGCTCCTCCTCCTTTATCTGCCTTAAGAACAACGATTTGAAGGCTCTTTGCTCTTCTTTACTTAAGTTGCTTTTGGGAGTTTTGGTTGTTAGGTAGTTTAAGGTGCGTTGAGGGAGCCAAGCATCCAAGATTTTCCAGAGAAGCCCTAACCCTTTTAATTTCTGACCGAATTAGAGAGAAGCTTCTTCTTTATCCAAGATGACTACTAGTCCTCCTTTATCTGCCTTAAGAACAAGGATTTGAAGGCTCTTTGCTCTTCTTTAATTAAGTTGCTTGTTGGAGTTTTGGCTGTTAGCTAGTTTAAGGTGCGTTGAGAGAGCCAAGAGTCCAAGATTTTCCAGAGAAGCCCTAACACTTTTAATTTCTGTCCGAATTAGAGAGAAGCTTCTTCTTTATCCAAGATGACTGCTGCTCCTCCTTTACTTGGCTTAACAACAACGATTTGAAGGCTCTTTGCTCTTCTTTACTTAAGTTGCTTTTGGGAATTTTGGCTGTTAGCTAGTTTAAGGAGCGTTGAGAGAGCCAAACGTCCAAGATTTTCCAGAGAAGCCCTAACCCTTTTAATTTATGAACAAATTAGAGAGAAGCTTCTTCTTTATCCAAGATGACTGTTGCTCCCCCTTTATCTACCTTAAGAACATGGATTTGAAGGCTCTTTGCTCTTATTTACTTAAGTTGCTTTCGGGAGTTTTGGTTGTTAGTTAGTTTAGGGTGCGTTGAGAGAACCAAGCGTCCAAGGTTTTCCAGAGAGGCCCTAACCCTTTTAATTTCTATTCGAATTAGAGAGAAGATTTTTCTTTATCCATGATGACAATTGCTCCTCCTTTATCTGGCTTAAGAACAACGATTTGAAGGATCTTTGCTCTTCTTTACATAAGTTGCTTTTGGGAATTTTGGCTGTTAGCTAGTTTAAGGTGCGTTGAGAGAGACAAGCGTACAAGATTTTCCAGAGAAGACCTAACACTTTTAATTTCTGACCGAATTATAGAGAAGTTTCTTCTTTATCCAAGATTACTGTTGCTCCTCCTTTATCTGCCTTAAGAACAAGGATTTGAAGGCTCTTTGCTCTTCTTTACTTAAGTTTCTTTCGGGAGTTTTGGCTGTTAGCTAGTTTAAGGTGCATTTAGAGAGCCAAGCGTCCAAGATTTTCCAGAGAAGCCCTAACCCTTTTAATTTCTGACCGAATTAGAGAGAAGCTTCTTCTTTATCCAAGATGACTGCTGCTCCTCCTTTATCTGGCTTAAGAACAAGGATTTGAAGGCTCTTTCCTCTTGTTTGCTTAAGTTGCTTTTGGGAGTTTTGGCTATTAGCTAGTTTAAGGTGCGTTGAGACAGCCAAGCGTCCAAGATTTTCCAGAGCAGCCCTAACCCTTTTAATTTCTGACGGAATTAGAGAGAAGCTTCTTCTTTATCCAAGATGACTGCTGCTCCTCCTTTATTTGCCTTAAGAACAACGATTTGAAGGCTCTTTTCTCTTCTTTACTTAAGTTGCTTTTCCGAGTTTTGGATGTTAGCTAGTTTAAGGTGCATTGAGAGAGCCAAGCGTCCAAGATTTTCCAGTGAAGCCCTAATCCTTTTAATTTCTGACCGAATTAGAGAGAAGCTTCTTCTTTATCCAAGATGACTGCTGCTCCTCCTTTATCTGCCTTAAGAACAAGGATTTGAAGGCTCTTTTCTCTTCTTTACTTAAGTTGCTTTTGGGAGTTTTGGCTGTTAGCTAGTTTAACGTGCGTTGAGAGAGCCAAGCGTCCAAGTTTTTCCAGAGAAGCCCTAACCCTTTTAGTTTCTAACCGAATTAGAGAGAAGCTTCTTCTTTATCCAAGATGACTGCTCCTCCTCCTTTATCTAGCTTAAGAACAACGATTTGAAGGCTCTTTGCTCTTCTTTACTTAAGTTGCCTTTGGGATTTTTGGCTGTTAGCTAGTTTAAGGTGCGTTGAGAGAGCCAAGCATGCAAGATTTTCCAGAGAAGCCCTAACCCTTTTAATTTCTGACCGAATTAGAGAGAAGCTTCTTCTTTATCCAAGATGACTGATGCTCCTCCTTTATCTGCCTTAAGAACAAGGATTTGAAGGCTCTTTGCTCTTCTTTCCTTAACTTGCTTTCTGGAGTTTTGGCTGTTAGCTAGTTTAAGGTGCGTTGAGAGAGCCAAGCGTCCAAGATTTTCCAGAGAAGCCCTAACCCTTTTTATTTTTGTCCGAATTAGAGAGAAGCTTCTTCTTTATCCATGATGACTGCTGCTCCTCCTTTATCTGGCTTAAGAACAAGGATTTGAAGGCTCTTTGCTCTTCTTTACTTAAGTTTCTTTTGGGAGTTTTGGCTGTTAGCTAGTTTAAGGTGCGTTGAGAGAGCCAAGCGTCCAAGATTTTCTAGAGAAGCCCTAACCCTTTTAATTTCTGACCGAATTAGAGAGAAGCTTCTTCTTTATCCAAGATGACTGTTGCTCCTCCTCTATCTATCTTAAGAACAAGGATTTGAAGGCTCTTTGCTCTTCTTTACTTAAGTTTCTTTCGGGAGTTTTGGTTGTTAGCTAGTTTACGGTGCGTTGAGAGAGCCAAGCATCCAAGATTTTCCAGAGAAGCCCTAACCCTTTTAATTTCTGATCGAATTAGAGAGAAGCTTGTTC
>APFE030132059.1:74866-108561 GCA_000404065.3 Pinus taeda | reverse complement strand
GGTTTTGGTCCATGGTATTGCATCCAAAAGTGTTGATCCCAAGTATTGGGTTCATGGTATTGTGTTATTATGGTTTTGGACCATGGTATTGTGAAAGGCCTAAGACCATAAAAGGGGAATGAGATCATTTGGCAAAGCATCATCTGAATTGTTATTGAATATCTGATAAAGTGCTAGATCTGGAATACTGTGATTGGGTAATGGTGCAGATCTAGATCTGAATAAAGAAGGAACCTAAGCGCAAGGAGAAGGATAAGTTCTATTGATGGGTCTTAATCTTTAAGCTTGAATGATAGTATTTTTTGTTCTGGGTTTAGATTTGGTGTGCAGTTACGACTACTGTGATTTGGATACAGCTGTCAGAGAAGTGTCTACTTGATTCAGTGCTAATTGGTGAAAAGGAGATTGTTTTATGATTGATTGATGTTCATGGATCCAGTCTGAAAAATTTATGAAACGTGGTCCCTGGAAGAAAGAGAAGGTTGTAGCCTTCTATAGGCTAGCACCTATGTACTAGTATCTTGGCTAGTGCAAGAGCTAAGGGGTTTGTAGCTCCCTTCCAGGAGAGTCTGGAAAACGAGAGAGGGTTGTAGCTCTCTACAAGTTGCAGCCTGCGTACTGGTAAAGGACTGCACCAGTACAATTGTAAAAAGAAGTTTCTAATTGAAAGAAGATAGAGACATATTGCAGCAGGTGGTTTTCACTCACATTGGGTTTCCAACTTATATCATGGTGTTCATGTGTGTAGCTTATGTGTGATGATCTGTTCTATTTTACTGCACCTGCTTACTGTTAATATGGTTGATAATGTTCTAATACACTCATTAAGGATCAACTAACTGAATCATAAGAAGTTGTGGAAGTAGCATATATGAATCTGAATATGGAAATGAAAAAGTTTTATTGATGTGATAATACTGATTCACCCCCCCTCTCAGTATTATTTCTAACATTTACCTAACAAGAAAAATAGCATCAAAACTGTAGGTCTCCACCTAATGGTTATGGAAGTGTTGTAGTCGCTACAACCACCCTCCAAAAATTTTCCCTGCACCTAGTTTAGAAGCCGCCCTTGAGAGTTTCACTTCATGACTACACACACTCACATTCACTCCGTGAGCCCGTCTAAGTATTTGCATCTATTTGACTTGTTCATTTCATTCAAGTTGATGCATTTTGGTGTCTAAGTCATGCTTATGACCATGTTACAGTTATGCTCAAAGTGTTCACTTCATGTGTACTTGTTGTTTCCACTATGAAAGCATTTGTCGCACTCACACATGGAGTCATATTCTTTGTCTCACAAGCATTATCATAGTTGATCAACGATAATTCATGAGTGTCGCGCTTGTCTCTTTCACCATCGGTCAGTCATGTTGAAAATGTGTGTTTGGATGGTTTGAGTCGTCTCATCGTCAAGTCATATGAGTGTGTGTTTGCACGATCACCTATGCATCTTTCACTTGTTCACACACTTAGTCATTTTACCAAATTTATGACGACCAAACTCCCCTTCGATAGTTGAACCATCACCTCACCATAGACTCAATCAAATCTCACCCAGAATAGTGTAGAAGCACCAAGCAAGTCTTTCCAAACTGCGTTGATCGCAAGAGATCCAACCATCTTTCATGCTGGCCACTCGGAGAGTTGGACCCAATAGTCACCGTGGGACTCACTCCCCTCAAAATTTGTGTAGAGGCTGCTGACCTTGCCCGCTCTGCTGATTGATGAAGTTGCGCAAATAGGATAGATAGACACCAAATGACCATCCCTGTCTCCCTCAGAAAATTGTGCACTTTTCCTAGTCAGTGCTAGCGACAGTCGACCCGCTGCTCATCCAGGAAATTGTCCAGTCTTCATGAGCAGGCCCTCTGCTGCCCAACAGTTCGCTTAACTTAGATATTGTACAAAGATGATAAGTAGGCCAGCCTCCCAACCTTAGTGCAGTTTCCCTCGCCAACAACTCCTAGCAGCAGATTGTCAGTTCCCTCCAGGAATTGCGCAATTTCTGCTACGAGTGACCCACCATTTGACTTCCTGTTCCCTTTAGGAATTACATAGTTTTGACTGCCAGGCCCCTCAACCATTTCCTCAAAAAAACTACATAATTTTTGCCTACTGATCCTCCATACAGCCCACCTGTTTCCCCAGAAAATTGTGCAAATTTTTCCTTCCATCTCCTGTTGCATGACTGTTTCAGACAATGTGTAGATTCTATCTTCCTTGCCTTCCTGCAGCCCAGACTGTCCCTCCCAAAATTTATGCAGTTTTTCCTTCCAACCGAGCCAAAACTCATGGACAATCACTCTCGACTTGGATTGCCCATATTCATCACTCAATGAATCTTATGTAGTTTTCATTAGCAGTGCTTGGAGCCATCATCCCACTTCACAACCTTGCTGCCTCTCCCGGTCACCTGCATCTAAAATGATCATGTGTGATGGTAGAAAAGGATGTTTTGGATTTGATGTCATCTCGTCATGTGTGACTATAGGTATAGGTACACCAAAAAACATGGCAAGATGATGAATGAAATGAACAAAGGTTTGACATGTAGAAGGATAGGTTCACCAATGGATGAACTAACGATGCATGCGAAGGGATGTGATTGTGAAATGATGATCATGCAAAGAATGTTTGTGGATGGACAAATGAGCAAACATGCAATTTGTGCTCATGAACGATGAATGGATGAACATGCACCTTTCATGAACAAATGAGCCTGTCAAGCCTTCCAACATGCAAGAAACGAGCAACATACCTAAGCATCATCAAGCAAACCAAAGATCATCGAAGACTCCACGTACTTCACCATGCGAAGGTGGAGCTGTGATACACCATGAAGACATCCATCACCCAGTAACACTATAGATTGGCATGGACTACAGCAGCAGCTTGAATGTACCAGCATTGGCATGTCGACTCATGTCATGGGTCATGTCACCCACGTCTCTATTATGGGCTATGTTGTCAATCAATGTAATGTAACGTGGACATCCAAGAGACCCACTTGTTGTATAAACAGTCATGTAAAGTTAAAAGGTCATGGAAGTCAAATAATCATGAGGGTAGTCAAACAACCATAAGGGTTAGTTTCACCGTTGGCTATAAATACCCCATAATTTTTACATGAAAGGACTTCTCACCCCATCTCCTCCCAGATAGCGAAGAGATTCTGTAATATCTTCTTTGAGGAGTAAGTAGTGGCTACAAAGCCCCACACTCAAGGTTAGTGATGTATGGTGTAACAACGTGTCTTGGAAATTTTTCTTAATTCAAAAACCTACCAATAGGCCAACCTGTTTTCACACATGTATTTTAATTGTTGTAAGACTAATCTTTAACACTTATGATGCATGTTCCTTTAACCTATGTTCTACATCTGAACTATTTCACTTGTTGTAATACATAATATATTAATGAAATGTGTGGTATATGTTGTTATCGTTGTCTCACCCGTGTAGACTTATCTCCTAAACATCAGACAAACCTTTCACATAAAACTTGTTGTAACAACCATTGCAATCATGTGGACTAATCTGTTGAGTGTTATACGTGTTATCTTTCCTTGTGTGTTGTGACCCTCGCATCTGTGTGGACTATTCCAGTAGAAGCTATGCATGTGCTTTTGTGTTTTATGTTCCTAATAGAGTTGGGACTTATCCCAACTGACTTGGGACTCACTCCCACCCTCTCCCTCTACGGTGAAAGAACCATTGACACAAGTGACACTTACACTCACTAGGCACGTGAATCTCACTTCTCAAAAGACAAAGCAGACCACTCTCTTGTGCTGACAAGTAAGAGTTGAGGTAAATATTGAAGATATGGAAACTAGGCCATCATACTGGATGTGACTCCTACACCAAATGTGTGAGGTCTAGTTGGGACTTCATACCAAGGATATCCCCTGATGTTAGTGGGTCCAGCACTGTCAACATTTTGGCGCTAGAAGGAGGGCCAGATGACAAGTTGAGCCGATACATCTTGGTTGAATATCTTACCCAATGAATAATACACAATTCATTCCCCCAGGGTGTTTCTCTCATTTCTCCCTTAATGAGTTATCAATGCTCGATGAGCTTCTCGATCATTTGTCCTTGTTAAAGTTAGATGGTGAGAATAGAACATCTGTAACCAAGTAAGTTTATGATTTTCTTCATTTCTGTGAATCACATGAAATCGATAGTGACGATCTTGTTTGCGTACTCTTATTCCTCACCCTTGAAGGTCGTGCTAATAGGTGGTGTCATATATTGCCACTTGCTTCCATCCATTCCCTTGTCACTTTCCTCAAGGAGATCCATCAAGCCTTCGATGAGTGTGGCCACCAAGATGTTTATGAAAGAATCTCTCATTTAAGAATGAAACTTTGTGACTCAATTGAGGACTTTGCTACTTTCTTCCTTCACCTATGTCACGAAATTCTTGAGCAGTTTGTGGACCTTGACTTCATGAGGCAAGAGCTGAAATTCTTGGTTCATGTCTCCCAAAATGGTTAACTTCCTAATTTCCCTTCTTCCTCAACTCTTGTAGATCACAAGAAACCTCATGTCTTGAAGAGGGTGCCTCCTCGCAAAAATCACAAAACTAAGTAATTTGTGCAGCGGGTCCCTCCTCGCAGCAGTTGCAAAGGTGAGAAATTTGCACAGCATGTTCCCAATCCATCTTCTTAGGTGTCTCCCGCCCCAGCAGAGGAAATTCCAGAATGGTTAGGAAAGCCTATGGCAAAAACTCATCCCTCCATTCCGCAAGAGGACATCACCGTTCCTAACCCAAGTCTTGAGTCTAATCTACATTTATGCCATCCTCCATCATCTATAAGCCATGAATCCTTGCTCAATGATTCACTTCAGTGATCTACTTCACATGCTAGTTGTGCGCACTCTCTTGATTCTTGAGATGCTGGCTCAAGTTATAGTCATGTGCAAAGCAGTCTCATCATACAAGTAGAGGAGCAGGATGGTGAGCACATAATCAATTCCTCTCAAAACATTGAGATTCCATTCTTGATTGATCTGTGATTCGGGAATCTTGGTGAAACATCATGCACAATAAATTCTTTCGATCAACCTCCAATAGTGGGTTGTCATCACTCCAACGCTTTTGTATGTCATGATGAATGCCCACACACATCATATGATCTATTTTCATCTCATGTACACTCTAACTCAGATCTAGAATGCGGACCGGTCAAAGCATACATCCATATTGAAGCTTCCTCAGCATATCACTTGCCTATGTGCCCTATCATTCACAGTGCATCGACATGCATCGAAGACACTCTACATTCTCTTGCTTCTTCATCTTCTGAGTAATCTCCTCAATCTACACAAGGCAATGACTTTGACCATGATGAAAATAGTCTCAACACAGAAGACTCTTCGCACTCATCATCATCTTGTGTGTTGGATGAAGACAACTCATCAGGTTAGCTTACTGAAAATTTTGATGAAGTATGTGAAAAAGGTCGTTGTCATCCTAAGAGAAGCTTTGAGATTATTAAAAACATCCATCCTCAATCCATGCATGATCTGTTTCATATCCCAAAATGCAATTCTTAAATTCTTGAAAGTTCCGAGATGTGCAAGGAAGAGGAGGAACTTCAACATAGTTGATGGTTATGTTAGGACCTCAGACTCTAGTAAGCCTATCAAACCAAATTAGATCTTGTTTCTCATGCACAATCCATGTATCTGTATGGTTTCACTTGATGTGGATCCCCATGTAAAGAATATTTACTATTCGGGTTATGATATTTCAAAATTTCAATTTTTCGCTAATGATCAAATCCATGAGTCCATTGCAACATGTCCATCTTCATGCACCTTGGTTACATCCAATTTAGGTTGGGAGTGTCCATCCCTCATCCAATCATGGTACAATGAAGTTGATAATCTCAAAGATTATGTCTGTCTAGAATCACACTTATCAGATGTTCTCTCCTATAATCAGCTCCTTGGTCTTTTTGAAAATTTTGCACATCAAATTTTCCTACTCATCACACCAGCGATCTCCTTGTGTGATTATGAGCACATAACCTATCACGTGAATCAAGTTACCCTCATTTCGCCACACCCCAAATAGTTTCACACATTCAAAATGTTGGTATCCTTTCTACATTTATGTGTTGAACATGATGCCTCAAGTTTTCACCAGTTGTAGTTGGGTGTTCTATCATGCCTACACACAACGAACTTGGTTCCCTTCTTCAGAGAATTCGTACAATTGTTCAAATTATTTCTTTGCTCATGTCCAAATGGGAATCCAGCATCTCAACCGACTGGTCTGATCTCTCTTCTATCTTGGGTGGTTTTCATGTAGTTTATCATTTTCCCAATAATACATCCCATGATAGTCGCTTCATGCACTATGATCTTCCCCATGTAACATCTTCCTTCTTAGACTTTTTTCAAGAAAGTGAGGCACTTCAGCTTGCACTGATGGCTATGGCAAGCCCTAACTGTCTTGACGTGACTGATGAGAATGACCAGATCTATCTATCCGTATCAGATTCCCATCATGATCCCCTCTCTCAAATTAGGAATTCATCTTCACAAAGATCACAAATCTTTAAAAATAGCCATCATGAATTTTATGACCCAATCATTGAATGGTTGGAATAATCTTACTTAGAGAGTCATGTTGTAGGCAACAATCTTCAATCCTTCCTCGTGCTCGCTGAAAAATGTGGTGCAAAACAACACACACTCGCAAGAAGCCTCCAAGGTTTGTTGAAAAATGGTAGTCAAAGAAGTGGTAAGTGTGTGTGTTGGGTGGTTGTGACACATTCTTCCGCCCACAGGTGAGAACTTCTCTCCCGTGTGCAAGTTTTTCAATTTTTTTCATTTTGTGTTGCACACTATTATTTATTTGTTTTAATCATTCGTATCTTTGTGACTGATGGTTAGGTATGCCTATGGTTGCTTCACTAGAAATTTGATTTCACGTAACCCTAACCATTTAATGTAGGAGTAGTAGTAATGTTTTCTTTTTCACTTGTATTTTCTTTCTGGTTCTCATGTTTGTTTGCTTACTGACTTGGTTGCTTTGCTTGATTATTGTTGTTTTCACTTTGTTGCTCTGCTTATTATTTTTGTTTACGTTTGTTTTCTTTTCTTGGTATATTACTATTTTTGTTTCTGGAAATAAGTATTGTCAACTACTATGTTCTGGCTTCTGAATAGAGTTTGTGGCTGAAATTTGAAGAGACTTGTGACACTGCAACACTTGGCTAGTTTTGTGTTCATCTTCTATGTGCTTGGTTATAACCTTCGACCAATGAAGTATTGAAGGAAAATATGAACCATTTGCAAGGGAAGTTTTGGTCAAACCATCATCCTGTGTCCAAACTGGGAATCCCCATGCTTGTCCTCAGCCTTCTGCTCTATGTGTTCAAGCTCATCCAACTAGTAGAAACGGAGAAAGGGAAAATCTAAACAAGCAAACCTATGTCAAACGTATTACATGCTTCTTTGAAGGAACAACCTGTTCTACTCTCAATAAGTCATGATCCCTCTTCCACCTGATAAATAAATAAGTTCCTATGCACAATCCTCTTGAAAAATACAAAGGCAAAAGAAGAGAAAGGCTTCCTGCGCAGAGAGGTGAATCATGCAACTCCACTAGGGTATTGACTTGACTCACTAGTAGTGGAGCAATGTGTGTGTTCCTGTGTGACTCTGTTGGGGTAATGTATAGGCCTACTGGCAATGGAGAAA
Source organism: Pinus taeda (assembly GCA_000404065.3). Taxonomy (NCBI): domain Eukaryota; kingdom Viridiplantae; phylum Streptophyta; class Pinopsida; order Pinales; family Pinaceae; genus Pinus; species Pinus taeda. The sequence goes on along the minus strand of APFE030132059.1, from coordinate 100,837 downwards.
CACCATAGCTGAAAACTTATACTCTGAAAATATTCAACTCACGAGCTAAACTACCCTTTCCAGATTTGAATCATTGTGATCAAGTTGAATTTTTTTTTGTGTTTGACTGAGTTGGCAAAGGGTGAACCATGTATGTCCATGAGGTAAGTGGGGAAGCCAAAGTAACCTGCGCAATGATTCAATTCTCCCCTAAATACCAAGGCCATGTGCTAGCAATGAATGAAAATAGAGAAGCTGGATTTCTACCTTTGTGTCGCCAAGTATTGTGGCAGCTACAACCACCCTCCAAAATTTTGGCCTACACCTAATTTTAGAGCCTCCCTTGAGAGTTTCACTTGATGAATACACACCCTTAAGTTCTGTCTGTGAGCCCGTGTGAGTCTTTGCATCCACCTTGCTTGTTCATTTCATTCAAGTTTTTGCATGTTGGTGTCTAAGTCATCCTTGCAACCATGTTCTAGTTATGCTCAACGTATTCGTTTCATGTGTACTTATTGTGTCCACTATGAAATAATTTTTTGCACTCACACATTGAGTCACATTCACTGTTTCACATGCATCGTCATGGTCGATCAATGATCATTCACTAGTGTTTCTCTTGTCGCTTGCACTATCAGTGAGTCATGCTGAACATGTGTGTTTGGATGGTTTGAGTCATCTCATCATTGAGTCATGTGAGTGTGTGTTTGCACGATCACTTGTGCATCTTTTGATCCTTCACACACTTAGTCAGTTGTCCGAAGTCATAACAACCAAACTCCTCTCTGACAACTGGACCATCACCTCACCATAAACTTGATCAAATATCACCCAGAATAGTGCAAAAGCACGAAGCAAGTCTTTCCAAGTTGCATTGGTTGCAAGTGATCTAATTAGCTATTATGCTGGCCACCCAAAGAGTCAGACCTAACAGTCACCCTGGGACTGACTCCCCTAAAAATTTGTGTAGAGTTTGTTGGCCTTACCCACTCTGCTGACTGAGGAAAGTACGCAGACAGGTAAGATAGACACCAAGTGCCCATCCATGTATCCCTGTAAAAATTGTGGATTTTTCCTAGCCATTCCTCCTGAAAGTCCACCCATTGCTCATCAAGGAAATTGTGCAGTTTTCATGAGCAGGTCTTCTGCTGCCCAGCAGTCTGCTCAACTCAGAAATTTTGCAAAGATGATCACTTGTTCGGCCTCTCGGCCTCATTGTAGATTCCCTCACCAACAACTCCTAGAAGTAGACTGCGAATTCCCTCCAGGAATTGCGCAGTTTCTGCTACCAAGCTCCTAGCAACTGACTGCATGTTCCCCTTGGGAATTATGTAGTTTCTACTACCAATGACCCACCAGCCAACTGCTAGTTCCCTCTTGGAATTGTGCCGCTTTGGCTTCCAATCTCCCTGGCCAGTTCCTCCAAAAACTGCTCAATTTCTGCCTGCTCATCCTCCATGCAGCCCAACCTGTTCCCCCAGAAAATTGTGCAAATTTTTCCTTGTAGCCCTGGGAATTGCATAGTTTTGGTTGCCAGTCTCCCTGACCAGTTCCTCCAAAAAACTACTCAATTTCTACCTGCTCATCCTCCATGTAGCCCAGACTATCCCTGCCAAAATTTAAGCAATTTTTCCTTCCATCTAATCCAAACCTTGTGGATAGTCATTGTCAACTTGGATTGCCCATCTTCATCATTCCATGACTCTTGCGTCATTTTCATCAGCAGTTCCCAGAGCCATCATCCCCATTCGAAACCTTGCTACCTCTCCCTGTCACCTACATTCGAAATGATCATGTGTCATGTTAGACTAGGAGATTTTGGATTTGATGTTGTCTCGTCATGAGTGACTACATGTATAGGTACACTAACAAACATGGTAAGATAATGAATGGGATGAGCGAAGGTAGCACATGCAGAAGGGCAGGTTCACCAACAAACAAATGAACAATGCATGTGAAGAGATGTGCTCATGAACAGATGATCATGGAAAGATATGTTCGCAAATGGACAGATGAGAAAACATGCAAGATGTGCCCATGAACCGATGATCAGACGAACATGGACCTCTCACGAATAGATGAGCCTACCAAGCCTTCCAACATGCGAGTAAGGAGAAAAATGCCTAAGAATCATCAAGTGAACCAAAGACCATCAAAGACTCTTTCCACTTCACGATGCGAAGGTGGAGCTGTGATACACCATGAAGACATCCACCACCTAGTAGCACTGTAGCTCGACATGGACACCAACAACAACACAAATGTTCCAGTAATGTCATTTCGATTCATGCCATGAGTCATGTCGCCCACATATCTACTATGGGCTATGTTGTCAATCAATGTAATGTAATGTGGATGTCCAAAAGAGACCCACTTGTTGTACAAAGAGTCATGCAAAGTCGAAAATTCATGGAAGTCAAACAGTCATGAGGGTATTCGAATAGCCACAAGGGTCAGTTTCACCCTTGGCTATAAATACCCCCTCATTTGTACATGAAAGGACTTTTCACCTCATCTCCTCCCACACAACCAAGATATTCTATAATCTTTTCTTTGAGGAGTAAGTAGTGGCTCCAACGCCCCACACTCGGGGTTAGTGATGTATGCTATAACAATGTGTCTTGGAACTTTCGCTAATTCAAAAGCGTTCCAACAAGCCAACATGTTTTCACACATGTATTGTAATTGTTGTAAGACTAATCTTTAACACTTGTGATGCATGTTGTTCTAACCTATGTTCTACATCTGAACTATTTCACTTGCTGTAATACATAATCTATTAATGGAAATGTGTTGTATATGTCATTAACGTTGTCTCGACTATGTAGACTACTCTCCCAGACATCAACCAAAAATTTTGCATAAAACTTGCTGTAACAACCTTTGCACTCATGTGGACTAATTTGTTGAGTGATATACATGTTGACTTCGCTTCTGTGTTGTGACTGCCGCATATGTGTGGACTGTTCCACCAGAATCTGTGTATGTCTTGTTGTGTTGTGTGTTCCTAATAGAGTTGGGACTTCTGCCAACTGACTTGGGACTCACTCCCACCCTCTCTCTCTATGGTGAAAACCCATTGCAACAAGTGAAACTTACACTCACCAGGCACGCGAATCTCACTTCTCAGAAGACAAAGCAGACCACTCTCCTATGTTAACAAGTAAGAGTTGAGGCAAATCTTTAAGATAATGGAAACCGAGCCACCATACCAAATGGGACTCGTACACAGAACAGTGTGAGGTCTAGTTGGGACTTTATATCGGGGAGATCCCGTGATATTGATGGGTCCAACATGATCAACAAGAAGTTATGAAAAGTGGGAGGAGGTAAAATCGCTACATATAAAATACTCAAAATTCCAGTTGAATATTATATTAAAATTGAGCTTTGAAGAAATTTATAACCTATAAATGATCTATAATTATCAAACCTAAAATCTGCCTCTAAAAGAATGATTTGCATGGAAAAAGGTAAAAAACAATAATTATATATGACGAAATTATGAATAATGAACTACATGCTTAAATCTCACTGGCTATGCGGTCTAGAAAACTAATTGGGAGTGCTTATCATTATTAATTAATTCAAGATGTCAAAATACAATGGTCAATAACAATGATCATGAAATGTAACCACTAAACATATGTTAAAATTGTAAGCACAAACTTTGGCTAATTTCCACTACACCAACAAAATATCCAAGGGGCATTCAAACACTTCCAAATCCATACCAAGAAAGATTATCCAAATACGCAGTTGCATGGATAAAAGGAAAGCCCTCTCAACCTCTCAATGATAACTATGTCCTCCCATCAGTACTTCAACTAACAAAGGGGTGTGAATACAAGAACCTCAAAGGAAAAATAACTACACAATACAAAATATAATTCATCCCCCCTCTACCTTTATACAATTGATCTAGGAGAATAACAAAGATATCCATAGAGAAAAGGATTAGAGTGGGAAAAAAAAATATGATAAGAAAATAAATAACTAGCAACAAAATCTACTAATTTGAACATGTGTCCACATGTACTCAAACATTAGAGGAAACAAAAGAACCAACATGATTGGGAAATGCACTTGATAAAATGGCATTTACTTCTTTAGTAAAAAGGAAGAAAATCCTAGCCACTTTTCTATTGTCCTCTAGAATAAATACTCTATGTATGGCATTGTGGTTTGCTGCTTCACTCTCTGCTTAGCCTCTAACATTAAAATAAGAGTTCCAATTTTTTTTCTAAATATGTCTAATTTGTTAAAGTTTGATGCAAACCTAGTCAAATCTTTCCAAGTTCATCCAAGATGCAATGAGCTTAATTATGTTTACCTAATCTATTCAAAAAGATTGACCCGTGATTTTGAAAAGGAGGTTTGACAGAGATGACTACTCTGACATATTTTGGAAAATTTTCCCTTTATTTCTCTAAGAGAGAATTTGAGCTAGCCTCCTCTTAACCCAATGTGGCTGGATAAGTGAGCCAAAAAAACCAATAGTATCTACTAAGAAATTTCAAGTGAGGAGCATTTATTCTGGCAAAGGATGCTTAGAACTTGCATCTAACTCCATCCATTGTTTTCTGTGTTGCTGCATCCTTAAGCACAAATGCAATTTTGTCATCAAAGAGGCTTGAACACTGATATGGGCAATATGAACCTCACTTTTACCAAATAGGAAAGCCACTATTTCAAAATTTATTTTAATTGTGGAGTTTTATGCCAATTTTTTATTGGGCAATCCAAATCAATCTTCCTTTTTATACTTCTCCCAATGTTTCTTGGGCCCATGCCTTGTGGCTGTGCTTTCCACTAGGATATCAAAATTTGAAAACTTGTCTCTTTGAATAAAAAACGTGTACCATAATGTAAAATGGAAACTCATGTCTTCCAATTTATAGGTTATGTTAATTGAAGATCCCTCTCCACATTTTGGCCCAAATATCAAGTTTTACATGCTAACTAGGATTGGACATAGGGTTAGAACAGTTGTGCAACCTTTTAAAAGGTGGTCCCGATTTGAATTCAGAGGGAAGATATTTTTGTTCATTTAGAACTGAAAGATAATGTTTTTGGCATGTAAGTCAAGCAATGCTATATCAAATTTTAAAATTTAGCATTTGTTCAAGAAAGTAGTAACTTTTGTAAATACTAAATACTAAATATCGAGTACTTCATTCTATCAAGTTTCATGGTTTTTTCATCAAGCAATGTAAAGTAGAGGAATTGTACTCAACCAATATAATTTAGCATAAGAGTGATGAGATAAGTAATGGAAAATTTGATGATTTCTTCACAAATTCAAATGGGCACGTTTAAGACCAGGTAATTTATTCGAATGTGACACTCTTCTCTGCCATACATGTTAATACAAAGTTATTGTACTAAACTCCCCTTCATAAAAAAACCAACACCTCTAGAAATGAAACCTTGGTTTGTTCAAATTGTCACCTTACACATTGCTACATCTGTTTCTTTCCACCGTTCACTTTCTACATGGTTGGCTTCTTTCCTCTATGAAATTTCAAAACCAGTCCATAAAAAACTCCAAGAGGGTATCGACCAATATTTGTTAATATAACTTGAATATCCCCACTTGCAAGATCCCCAATTGTAGCTACAAAACTCTACACTAAGTCAATGCATTCGTGTTCATGTTTGAGTTCAATGATGTTGAAGTTCAAATATAGCCCGACACTTAAAATTTTAGCATTAAGTTCGACAAAATATAAATTTGAATATATATATATATATATAAAGAATGTCACTAATATGAGTAAACATTGCATTAAATAGAAGTAGTGCACTAGGCACATTGAAAATGAACTTCAAAAGAAATACAATTAAGACTAGATCTAATGTAGTTGGACATTTGGAAGCTCTGGTATACGCATAAACACAAAAACATTAGCTAGAGAATCATTAATGACACTTATTTAGATCTTTTCTCATATCTTCGTCACCATGTTTCATGTAAAGGCTTAGAATAAATAATTTCCCATTCTTAATTTATTTTCATGAAAAAGTATTCATCTCATAAATTATAAATATATGATTATATTTAATCAATGATTCTAGATAGTTAGTCATTTCTACCAACCCTATGATATTTTTTAATACAAGGTGAGGAAAAATCGAGATGTCAACTCAATATAAATAATTGAGGTCGTAGGTCTCTCTTCGTAAAGGATTTGAGTCCTAGATCACAAATGTCATACTTCTAAAAATTTCTCTTCCTGTGAGTTTGTGACTAGAGATAATAAATATCAAATCACGAAAAATTTCATTGCACCGAGATAAGCTAGGTACATTATGTAGCGAGGACAAAGATGTTCCCACATGCTTAACAATGCATTATATCTAGACATACATTGGTTATATTGAAAACATAAACTAGCATAGAGGTTCGATGTTGTGCAATGTTTGGATTTTCATTTCCAAGAATCAATTTTCCAAGCTAAGTCAAGTAGCATAACACATTTTTTGTCCTTGTGAAGGTGTGCGTGTCAGGAAGCCAAATTCGAGAGCGGAGTATAAATGCAAGGGCTGATAGTGGAGTGTGAGGCTATGAGCACAAGAACTAGTGTATATTCAAGGTTTTGATTTTTAAATTTTTCTAATTATCGATTACTCATATTTACCCAAACAAGAAGCCAAATTTAATCAATTTTAAGGAAAAAAAATTATGTTGTTTATGTTTGGATTCATGTTCATGTTCAACTCAGGTTCATGTTCATGGTCACTTTGATGTTTGGCGAACTAAAATGAATAAATTTGGAAAATGTTAAATTTTGAAGAACTTTAAATTTTCAAGATTTTGTTCACAGAATATGGTGACCTAGGCTGTAACAATGTTCCCAATAAAATATCCATGGCAATTTACAGATCATCTAAAAAGTAGTATAACCCAATAAATGAGTCAACCAAGTGACATCATGTTAAAAATATTCACAAAATCTTCAATGAAATTGAAATTATAGTTCTAGTGCTACAAATATTCATTTATTTTCCATTTGAAATAAGAATCAAATTGAGGATCAAAGAAATTTGTTGGAATTTTTCGAATAAACTGTCAAGTTGGAAGCATTCCTTCATTTTATGCAAAGAAAGAAGGGGAATCGTGCACCAAACTAACAATGAAATGGCATCTACAGATAGGATTTATCAAACGTAACGCAAGAATTGAAAGCGAGACAAGTATGACAATAATATCTTTAAAGATGCATTTTGAACAGGTGTTGTCTGAAGAAGATTCCAGAAAGAATTGTTATCTTCCTGCATAATAAAATCCTCTATTAGTTCAAAAATGTTTGTGAGCTATAGATTAGTTCTTTAAGAAACTAAACGAAGTAATAAGCTATGCCACAATATGAGTTCTTAAAATACTAATTTTCTTCTTCTAGAAGGTGTTTGCTCACTCTCAACATAAGCATATCTATAATTTAGGATCTGTACCATACAACATTGCTCTGCTACAAAAATTTATTGTATCTGCAACTAATATATGTTAAAAAAATCTAATGAAAAGAAAGTTGGCACATGCTCTACGAAGAACATAAAATATGGATACAACATTGTTGAATGTGATGAGGAAGTACTTAAAAGTTAAAACAAATCAAAGTGCAAGCTATAATTGCAAAATATCAGTGCTAGAAATGATAGGCACCCATACGAGAATACAATGAAATGATAAGTTCTATAACGCAAGTAACTCACCTGTGATACAATGGCTTGGTCTATGTGTCAACCCTACAAAAACTTGTAGTTCTGCCCTAAAATTTCACGTCTCGAATAGCCTGGAAAATGTTTCACATTAATTACACCATTATTTTATAGTTTATCCCCATTCTTAATACTTAGTATATTATTCCTAATGAAAACCTCTTTGACATATTTCCTTTTACCCTTACCCAATACTTTGTTTATCTCCTTAACACATCAAATACACATGCATAACAAACAAATTTCAGCAATGGTCTATACAAAAGAAAAGCTTTATAGTAATAATGCCAGATTTCGAAAAGTAAGAATAAAATAATTTCATTTAGTTACAAAGCTTAGAGATCGCAATAACATTTAATAGGGATAAATAAATTTTGTCATGGGAAATAATTACAACAAATGAAAATATAAATCGATGGGGATATGGGAGAAGAAAATCTGGTCACATTTGGAAAACAAGGAAACAAATCTCCAAGAAAAGGCAGATGCAATTTTTCAAGAAGATCACCCACCCACACAACAGATCTAGACTCTTAATACAACATATCAACATACATAAAATATAGCACCAGAGCATTTCTGGCCAATAGAGACAAACATATGGATGGTAACACACTCAAGAACAAACCCATACAACAGACCGACACACATGCAAATTTAAAAATATTTATAAACCATCATCATGTGGAAACATAATGTTTAAAACATGGTATATACTCATAAGCAATGATAACTACTAATAGGGTAGCAAAAGGAGAACTTAGAAAATTGTCAGCGCAATGGATCCATGCTCAGAAATATTTATATATCAGAAACAATGAGACACGACTTTTATATGAAATGAAGACTTATTTTCTCGCGTGCATAATTTTGCAAGATGAAATTTTGACCAAGAAGCAATGGAACTATTTTTTCAACATAAATAATATTTACAACAGATGGGAAGAAATATGAGCTTTGACAACATACCATATTTCAACATACTAAGCAAATGTGTATGAACCATTGCAGCAACATACTAATATATTTATAAAAGCATAAACATAAGACAATAAAAGATGTACTATTTTTATTTTTATTTTGGAAGAGTCCTTCACAGACATGATGTGTTTCCTCTAGCTCCAATTATGTAATAAATCCCTCTTTAAATATAAAGGAGATATAAGTAATTTGAATGTTTGCAATTTTATGTTTGTTGAGGTGGAATAAGTAGTCGTGCTTTGTTTTCTATAGGAATACAATTTTAAGATATCTGAATGGGTAATAAGAAAACTTGAATTTTTGAACCATGAGAAGATATATAATATTTTTGGAATAAAATGGTACTTTCAAAGGAATAAGAATTTTTAAGGTATCTATTTGGGAGTTATAAGACGGTAAATACATATTTTTCTTTAGAAATACAAGGAAATATTTCTAGTATTAAAAAAATTTGATGTCTAACTCCCATAAATTTAATGGGAGAACTTATGTACCTTGGAGACAAAGGATGGTGAGGATTATTTCATACAATGCCTTATGGTAGATTATCAATAAAGCAAGACCAAAAGAGTTGGATGAATGATCAACTACCTATAAGAACAAAAATTCTCTTCTTCTAATAGTTGTTGAAACTTTGCTACATGCCACTTCCAATTTCTATCCAAACTGAAAAGTTGAAAATTTTGATTTTAAGGTTATTTCTATATATATGCACAAATCAAATTTACAAACAAGTAGAGTCATCCTTGAACACAACTTTGTCTGGGCCTGAAATTGTGAGATTCAAGTGCCTTGGAAAGGGAATTGTGGTCAAATCGTTAATTGGTCAACTGGTGTGCTATATGATCCCATTCTCCCTAATGAATTATTGGGGGCTCTCAAGAAAGTTATGTTGTGATATGATTGCATGGCCAGACCATTAATTTCCATTGATTATGTAGGCTTGAAAATGCTTTCTTCAAATACATTTTCAATTTTGAAAGAAAGGAATTCCTTAGAGGATCTATAAATCATAGAAGATTCAAGGAAACGTTATTGGAACTCGCCATTCTAGACTAGGTTCACAAGGAGATGGGACTAGACTAGTTGTTGTACTTGAATTGTTGTCTTGTTTCAACCATGTGGTTTCCATTTGTGACAACCATCATTTTCTTAAGCCCACGTCCCCCCTATATAGGCAAAATAAGAGGGAAAACAAGAAAAAATGGAAAAAAGGGTCTCTCCTCCAAACCCTAATTTTTTGGTATTGAATAAAAACTCACCCACTACTTTTCCTTAGAACTTTCTCATTCATCATTTACTAAAATTTGCATATACATTTTTTTAGTCGACCATTTTTTCAACTTGATGTTTTGTTTGGCTTGAGTATGTTTTGATCCTAAAAAGATTGATGGAAGGAGTGTATTTTTGAGCCGGATATGAGATATTTTAGAGCCTCATATTCTCATTGTTTTCTTGATGTATTTAAGTATGAGAATTGGTTTCTTCTTTCAAATATGTTATAATAGTATCCATCCCTTGTTGGAACTTGATTAATGCTTTTCATCTAAAATGTGTTTTGAAAGAACATCGAGGAGACAAAACCAATAAATTTGTAGATCAACTTTTTATATCTAGTCCATGTTAGTAGTTATCATTTATAGGCGATATACTTTATAGTCCATATCTAGGCCGTGTTTCACTAGGTGGATTGCTTCTTTCATTTGGATACTCCATCCAGTGATATAGAGTACATTAGGTCAGTGAGACAGTGCACACCCACCTTCTTTCTTGCGATATGTCCCATGTGCACACAGTCACAGAGGTGTATGTGCCCTAGTTTGTTGCAATGCATAGACATCTCCCATTTCACAGCTAGTGGTCACTTGCCGATCACCAGATTTTTCTCTTTTTCCTCAAATGTTAGGACTACTTCACCTGTTCGTTCCTAGGCTCTTCTTATGACCACCCAACTAAGTTTTATCATTTCATGGCACTACATAGGGGAAATATCACATATTGCATCAATACATTCACAATTATTTTTGATGACAGACATTTTCTCTTTCACCTCTACATGTACTTCTATTTCAAGAACATTATAGTATCTTTCCCTCAGTTAACTTTTGCCCCTTCTTACTCATCACTTTTATATTTATTTTCAATTGTATTTATTTTCTTGTGGTACTTATCAAGAGTGTCAAGACACACCCACACTACTATTATGACTTGTTTACTCTAGTCTTCTTGACCGATTTTAGTGATTTATGAACATTAGTAAAATTATCAATAATCATGTCTTATTTTCCTCTTGAAGAGTGTTTTTGTCCTTGTCCCTCTTCTTTCTCTTCATTTTTGGAATCATTCTTCTTATTTGCAATTCCTTATAAGGTGAGCTTCTTTTCTTGTACCGAAACTTCATAATATTTTTTGCAATTTAAAAGAAAAAGATACCAATATTTCAAACTATAGGGCCCCAAGAATAATATCTAAATGTTTCATATTAAAATGCAAACCATGTTTTTCCATAATGATTTTTAAATATTTAGACACTTGAGCCTTCTCACCATATGGCATATCCATGTGTTTTCTTTATGGTCTTTTTTTTCTCATTTAGATCTCTTGGAAATCAACATTGACAAAGTTATATCTGATGCTTGGATCTATAGCGATAATAGTGGCCTCATTTTGACTACATACCTACAATATGGGAGCTTATGTGGCTAGAAATAAAAAAGTTTTACTCACTCATTTTTTGGTTTCCTCTCCCATCTATCCAAGAACTTTAACCTTTCTAGATTATCCACAAATGATTTTTTGATTTTTCAATCCTACCTAACCATTTCTTTGCTTCATCCTTTAGGAATAGAGATAATATGAAGAATGAAAAAATTGATTCTTCCAAAAACTTATTACCTTCTCTCTTGGGCCTATGCCATATCCATCTCCATAAGACTAGAAATATGTAAATGAATTTCATATACCATGATCATGTTAGTTTCTTAAGATTTTTCTCAAAGCCCTTGCATAAAAATGAGCAAGAATCAAGCTGACGAGAACTGTCATTCAAGGTTACTGTAATAATTCCTTTTACCATGCTCTTCATCTGAGGTTGGGATTGGTTTGGCTAATAATATGCTAAACATTATTTGTTCCAAGCATTTACGAAATGATAGATATCATCTATATTTTTTACTTTGAGCTACATGTGAGATATAATTGGAGTGTCATTAACCTTAAGTTTCACAAGTTTCTAGAATCGGGGAACAAGGGGACTAGGCTATAGGATGGCTAGAAGGGCCTCCATTTTAAAGAAATCCAAAAACTATTTAAAATGTCCAAGCAATTCTTTATTGGAATTTTAGATATAATACACGAATGTTGAAGCAAAGTCATACATTTGTTTATGAACTAAATACCATTGTGATTCTTGATTTCCAAGTCACTAGAATCTCCAATCCAAAAAGATACAACCAAACAACAATCTTCAAATTAGGAGAGCTGCTCCAAACAACACCCTTTATACTTAAAAAAAAATTCCTACCTCCAGGAGATGTAAAGAATAAAAGCACACTTTGTGTCTCCAAATAATACTTTTTCTTGCTCCAAATAATGTTGTCCTAGCTTCAAATGAGACTTGTCTCAACCACAAATAATAGTCTCAGATCCAAGAGATCTAACAATGGATATAAATGGTGAGAATGTATCCAAATAACAATCTCATCTCCAAACAACAATGTTTCAAGTCTTAACAATATCTCAATTCAGAGATTAAATTACGAATTAAAATAGTTTGTGTAGGGTTTGGAGCAATACTTTCTTATAAATTTTTAAGTTATGGTTTTTTTGTTGGTAATATTTATTTTTTTTATTTTTTATTTTTATGTTGCTTGCCAAGATGGGCCACAGTGGGCCCAAGTTTCACCAACTAGGTGGGAAAAAATGAGATAACAAGGCTCTTTAATATAAAATTTACTGTAAAGGTAGGGTTTTTGTTAAAATCTTCTTTGACAGTGCAATAGATATTTAGAAGAATCAATTTTGTATTATATTTATTCATGCATGTCATACTTAAAATACACCATGTATTTTATTCTTACACCATCCAAGGTTAAAATCATAAATTGGTGTTGGAAAATCCTTGATGAAAAATCCTTGTTGCTCCTCCATAAACACTGCTTCTTCCATATCTCCCTCCAAGAACACAATTTTAGTGATCAACTATGCTACCATGGCCAGCAATAATCTTAGAGTGATGAACTTTGTTGTAGGAGAAAAAGTCCAAAACTCTCTTCATAGTTTATTCCATCATGTTGTGCATATTCGTTCACAACAAGCTTGATTTTGTACTTATCAACCGAACAATCCACTTTTAGCTTTGTTCTTTAGACTAATTTGCAACCTATCGATTTCTTATCCAATGGAAACTCTACTAAACTCTACCTTTCATGGGACTGTTCGAAATAAAAAATACCATGGGAGTTAAAATATTAGCTCATCAGTGCCAGATATACATGATAAGGTGGTTTGGTTTTTCTTTTGTCTTCTCCATGGTGTATCTTATCTAGTTTTACATTTTGATTATTTTTATTAAACCACTTTCACTTCTTCTATACATTTCTTAGTTGCTCTTCTTTTCCCTGTGATTGTGCATATTCTTCTTCATGATTTTCTGTTGGCATTATGATGCATGTTTTGTAATTGATGGCAACCCACTTGTAGAAGAACAACTCACTTGTATATGGTAACTAGATAAATCTACATGAGGGATATTAGTTGTGACAGAATGCATGGTAGTTGTGTTTACAAATGTGACAAAATGCAAGGAAGTTCAAAGAAATCAGTTCAGCAGTAATGTACAATGGAAAATCACATTATAAAAGGTCTATTAAGAGGGAACAAAGTAATGGTACAAAATAATAGGATTAAGGAACAAAGCACTACATATGAGAATCAAGAATTTGAAGAAAATGGACATTTTCAGGTATGTTAAATTGTATATGTAGATTCACTATACAAAACGAGTGTATACACGTGGGTTCACTATACAAAAAGAGTGTATACATTTGCATGCACTTTCACAAGAGGAAAAGCACGTATGGGATGAAAAATGAAGGAAATTAATGTGAAATAATACCAAGGGTCAGTACCATGGTATTAGCCCACAATATTGATTAGAGTAACAATTATTTGATCTCTTCTAAGAATACCACAAGTTCTAAGTGTTGTTTTGGTCCGACGTATTGAGGAAGGCTAAAACTATTTAAGGAGGAAAATATCAAAGGGATATGTGCGCAAGTAATGAATATATTATGGAGTGTTAGATCAAAATAAATTATGCATGTTATGGGTTTCTCATTCTTTGCTTGATCTAGACAAAGTATGCACATGAGTGTTTGATGATGGATGAAATCTAATGATGGATCAGGATCCTAATGACTTATCATTATGATATATGATAATGGATAGGGTAGATCTGAGTGCTAACAAATGTTTTGTGCTTTAAATGTTATGATATGGGTATATGTGAAGATTGGAATAGCTACGAAGTTATAAGTTTTTATCTACAGATATGTACGTAGGTTCACATTGGTGAAGGCACATATACAAGCTAGTTTGGCATATCCAAGAAGCACATGCAAAAGAATATCTTGTTGTTCAAAGATGACTGATCTATCTGACCAATGTTGTTTTACTATTGTCTGTCAATGATATCTTCTTAGATCTTAAAGTAAAACTGAATGCATAAGGAGTTTGTGTTTGATTGATTGATTGATTAAGTGAGAAGAGTGATCTTTTTTGTTGACTGTCTAGATCCCTATAATTTGATAATAGATCTTTAGAATATAATTTCTTGGTACATATTTAATTCAGAAGCTTTATGTTTCAGTAGTTATGGAGGTATACGAAAATTTGGGTAAAGGAAGTAGCGTATACACGAAGGTTGGGTTCATTAAATTAGCGTATACATTCTGACACATGACTTTTGAGGTTGCATTTAGTTTTGGTTGTTGATGTAGTGTGTCTTTCTATTCTAGTTGATTGATTGAATCCTTATTAAGTCTGAATGATTGGGTGACTTGATTGTGTCAGAGGTTCAGTGATTGTTTGATTTAGTATGTCAGACATTTCAGTGATTGATTGATTTCGTTATGGTTGATTCACAGATTGATGATTGGGTTTCAGTTATATCAGAAATTGATGTAAGTGTCAATGATTGGTTGATGCAAATGTATTTGATAGATGTCTTGCATGGGTGATTGATTTTGAGCTTCAATGTTACTGATGCGTCCATTGTGAAAATTTTATGAAATTTTGCCTACATATTGTGTTATTATGTATGAGGAGTATCCCGTATGAAATTTTATAAAACACGGTCCCTAGAGGATACTAAGGGTTGGAGCCTTCAGTAAGGAAGTCAAAGCTTCCTACCAATAGTGGCTGGTGATTTGATTAGAGGGATGGAGCTCCATTCCAGTAGCAGTTGGAGAACGAGTGAAGGTTGTGGCTTTTTGTAGGCCAGTGCCTACGTACTAGAAAACATATCGGCTAGTACAAGAGCTAGGGGTTTGTAGCTCCCTTCTAGTAGAAGCTAGAGAACAAGAGAAGGTCGTAGCCTTCTACAGGGGGGAGCCTACATACTAGTATGAGTTTGGACCAGTACAATATTTTAAACAAAATATTCTTTATATTAATAGAAGACAAAGACAACAATAGCAAGTGGTTTTCCTCCCACATTGGGTTTCCACCTTAAATCTTGATGTTCATGTGTTTTTCTTATGTGTGATGATTTACGTTGTTATGACTACACATGGTTACTATTTAATGTTCAATAAAGTACTAATGCACTGATTAAAGATAAACATATGATGAATTAACTGAATCATAAGTTCAATGGTTATACGATGGTTTCCTAAGGAACAATTATGTGCAGACGTGAGTTCCCTTCACTGAAGTAGCATATATAAATCTAATTATGGAAATGAAAAATTTATTGATCTGTAAATACTGATTCACCCCCCCATCTTAGTATTATTCCCAACAATTGGTATCAGAGTAGGTCCTTTGGAAGAAGCTTGATCGCTTGAAGGAGATCCGTAGTAATAATGGGAAAGAAGCAAAAGAAGAAAGCACCTGGAAAGAATAATACATCTCAAAGGAACTGTGACACTAGGAGAGAGGATTGGCCACTATGTGGAAGAAACTCTTCAGATTCAGAATCACCTCAGAATGAAGATGAACAAGAAAAAGAATTATCAAGTACAAATTTATTTTCCTAGGGTGATACATTTCTCTGTTCATTTGAATATAATGAATGTGACAACAAAACAACTGAATTTTCTCTTATGAGTGAAAGATAAAGAAATCAAATAGACACCGAATTTAAAAAGTTCACAAACAAAATTAAAGATAAAAAAATATCTAATTGATAAAAGGGAATGAGCCTACAAAGAAGAATTTACCAAATTAAAAGCTGAGTTGGAGGAAGGAAGCAAAGTAAGGAAGAAGTACAAGGAAAAGGAAGATCAATGTCAAAGGCTGCAAGATGAAGTAACATCATTGAGAAATGAAGTAAATGAGAAGAATACAAAAATCAAGAAACTTATACAAATATCCAGTTACTATAAAAGTCTTGAAGATGAGATAGTCTCTCTAAAATAAGATCTTTAAAATTCAAATAAGCAGAATGAACAACTACCTCAAGTAGATGAAGAAGAAGAAAATGAGATTCTCAAATTAAAACAACAAGTGGAAGAAGGAAGAAAAGCTGAAGAAATCATGAAGAAGCAGTATCTAGAAAAGTAAGAGAAATATCAGGTTGAGGTGAATATCCTAAAATGTAAATTAGAAGAAAAGGATATTTTTTTGAGATTTCAAGATAGTACTAAGATCTTGGATAATTTTCTTAGTAGTCAAAGGTTTCCTATCATCAAATCTAGTATTGGTTTCCATGAAATTGTTGAAGGTGAATCTAGCTCACAAGATGAGGCAAGAAACTCTAACAAAAAATCTGAAATTCTCAACAAGGAGATAAGAGATCAACCCTGTCAACAACCAAGGCAAGAAACACTTCAAAGAAAATCATTTAATCCTAACTATGGAAGTGATAATCAGTTATTTCATATCATGAATAATGTTGAATGTTTTATATGTCATAACTTTGGGCATGTTGTAGCTAGATGCAGAAGTATAATGGTTCAAGCTAATAATTGTCACACAAAAAGATCATCAGCTTCCAGGTACTTTAAGGGACTTTGTCTTTCTTGCAATATGTTTGGTCATAAAGCCATTGATTGCTTTAGAAGGAATATGAAACATACAAGATGTTATGCATGTAACAAGTTTGGACATATAGCAAAAGAATGCAGGAGTAAATTTTGGCCAACATACCAAAAGGAGCAAACATCATCACACTCCAATGTATGGAAGAAGAAGGAATCACAGTCAGAAAAATGTGGCATAGCTCAACATATAGATAGAACAGACACAGGAGGAACTGAAAGTATGAAATTTTAGTTTTCTAATTCTCATACGTAGGTAGCATGAAAACAAGTCGTGTATATACACAAGTTAGAGGTTGCAGAGTCGTGTATATGTTGGTTTCATATAAAAGCAGTAAGACAAACTCAGGAAACGGGGTCTAATATGGTTCAATCAATTATCAATTATCCTTTATTTTTTTATTGATGATGATTATAGTCTGTTGATGATATGTAGAAGTGATTTTGACCCTCATAATTTCTTGATGACTTGATGTATAACTAGTTGATGATGATGCCTTGATGGTTCTTACTGATATATGCAATGATTAGATCTAATAGCGAACATTTGGCACAGGTTCAGGGGGAGAATATGTGATGCTTCTAATAATGCATTGTTGGCATTATGTTTAGAAGTCTTTGGTACATAAAGATTCTTATCAATGGTGAGGATGCTTTTGTTGTTGAAGTGTTTAAATGATAGATCATGCTATGCTATAGTCATAAGTTACCTATGATGAAATCTCAGATGATATTTATATTTCTTGAGCCACATAGTTATTATTCAGATCAGATTTTTGTATGATTGCGGATGACTCCTTTTTATGATGCATATATGGTATTTTTTTTACATGGTGATCTTCATAAGAACAAGAAGAAGAACAAAGTTTGAGTACACAAATTCATTATTTGATAAGTGCCATTTCTTTTATGTTGTTGTCATCATGGCTTCAAAGATGCATAAACTTCATATGGTGCAGTTATGGATGAGGATTCCCATAGTTCTTGGCTCTCACGTGGTATATTGGTTAAGGATTGTTTCTCTTAACGGTATCAAGAATGTGTGAAAATTAATTGTGAGCACATGGTTTTCTTTTCACATTGATGAGAAGCTAGATACATATTTCTATCTCTATGATGGATACATGTTATGAAGATTACTTAAGTGGAATATTGGTAAATATTGTTGGTTGGCCAAGAGAATGGTGATATTGCAGGTTTCATGAAGACATGTCTATTTGGATACATGTAATATCCCTAACCCAGAATATTCCTTAAACCCCAGCAAAATCTCCAACCAAATATGTGCAAATGATATAATAACCCAAAAGTGATAAAATAACAGTGGAAGAGCATATAATAATGTAAACCGGGAATATAAACAGATACACAAGAAATGTAGTCAGAAATGCTAAGCCATTTTATTATACTAAGCAATAAATGAGTATAAGAGGTGATTAGATAGATGGCACCTTGACTTGCACAAGGCAAGTGAAGAAATAATCTAAGAATGACAAGAATGGCCTCTCTACGTAGATGTTGTTGTTGTGTTGTTGCTGCTGCTAGAAAACAAATGATGATTTGGGGTTGCTCCCCTCCTCAGAAAAAGCTGAAACTCTGGATTCAGGCTCTACTCAAGAAACCCAGAAAACCCAGAAAGCTTTCCTGGAATGGCCTCACACTGATCTACGTCCTAGCTACTGGAAAACTATCGTGCTACTATTGCTACTGGAAATCGAATGAGGAGTTGGGGCTGCTCCCCTCCTCAAAAAAGTTTGAAACTCTGGAATCGGACTCCACTCAAAAAACCCAGGAAAACCCAGAAAGATTTTCTGAAATCGCTGACCCTCGAAAATCATCCCCTTGGGGTTCTGCGCAGTTCCTCAAGGACGTTGATGAAACTACTGCTGAAATGCTGATGAAATTGCTGCTAAAATGTTGATGAAACTACTAATAGAATGCCAATGTAAATACCTTGCTCGAGCAGGCACTCGAAGTCCCCCAGGGCTAAGGGTGAGATCTTCGAACAGAGACACTCAATGCACTAAAGAATGTTGCAGACTAGCTAAACAACCAACGTGCTCTAAGTCGAAATGACTATCACAAATCCTCATAACAAGAATGATCAAAATGAGGGGGTTTCTCTCTATTTTATAGCCTTTGCCTCTCACAATCCCTAGGCTCACCTTCTCCTGCATGATCCCGTTCTTGCCATGTGTTCCTTCCCTCCTCCGCAGTCCCTCCATGTGTTTGTGTGGGCCCCATTTCTGCATCCCCCTTTGGCCCCCTTAGTTCCCCCTTAAGTCACAACGTTGTGCTACCTAGGAAGTGACTTTTATTCTAAAGTGAGTTATGTTCCCCATTCCTCACTTTTTATTTACAAATAACTATAGAAGGCAAAAATCAAACAAAATCGAATATTCCAGTTAGCCATAGCTAATTAGGAATATTACAGTCTCCCCTGACAAGATGTTGCTTGTCCTCAAGCAACTGAGGTGATGGATGTTGTAAGAACTCCTCACTCTCTTAAGTGGCATCCTCATCCGACAAATTCTTCCACCTCACCAAGAATTCCCTGATGTCCTGCTCCGCAACCACCTCTCCCCAGTGTCAATGATAGCCTCGGGCTACAATACGAAATGCCTGTCATCATCCATGGGTGGTAGCTCATCCATCACAAGCACCTGCTGCCCCAATGCCTTCTTCAGGCATGATGCATGAAAAATGTTATGAATCTTACTGCCTTGGGATAGCTCCAACTCATATGCAACTTGTCCAAGCCTACGTATCACCCTATATGGCCCATAAAAGCGGGGCTTGAGCTTCTCAGTCCCATTTTGCTTCAGTGATGATTGTCAGTATGGCTATAATCATAGGTAGACCATGTCCCCTACCTCGAACTACCTCTCCACCGGACCTCTGTCGGCATATAGCTTCTGCTGGTTCTACAATGTAGCCATGTTATCCTTGAGAGCTCAGAGGATATCCTGACTCTCTTGGATCCAAATCTTGGCTCTACGATCCCTGCTATTACCAAACATAACGTCGACAAAAGATAAAGGATGATACCCATATAAGGCATAGAATGGTGACATACCAATGGACATGTGAGGTATTGTAGTAGTACTCCCCCAGATGTAGCCACTTCAGCCATGCTCGCTACTACCCACTGACATAGTTATGCAAGTAGCCCTCTAGCCACTTGTTAGCTATCTCTGTCTGCCCATCTGTCTATGGGTGATAACTAGTACTCGGTGTCAACTCCGTCCCCACCAACCGAAAGATCTCCTGCCAAAACCCGCCCATGAAACGGCTGTCCTTGTCACTGACGAT
Organism: Pinus taeda; assembly: GCA_000404065.3. NCBI lineage: Eukaryota > Viridiplantae > Streptophyta > Pinopsida > Pinales > Pinaceae > Pinus > Pinus taeda. Next base: position 80,582 of record APFE030132059.1, on the reverse strand, counting down.
GGTCTGAGGAAGACCGTCTAGCTTGAAGATCTCTCTGAAGAACAACTCGGCCACCTATGTTGTTGTATAGTGTATGGATATAGCAAAAAAATGTGAGTACTTTATCAATCAATCAACGACGACAAAGATACAATCCTTGCCCTGTACCATGGGCAACCCTGTGATGAAGTCCATCGAAATACTCTCCCATTTCCCCTCCAGAATGGGAATAGGCTGCAATAAACCCGCGGGATGGCTTATCTCTCCCTTGTTCCTTTGGCAAACATCACACTCCTAGATGTGCTGGAGTACGTCCTCCTTGAGGTGCTTCAATGAGAACCTCTCTCTAATGGCCCTGTAGGTTTTGGTAAACCCCTGATGTCTTGCCAAAGTGTTGTGTGTGGAGCATGATTGTTCAGAGGTCTTTATTTCAGCTGGATGTATACCCCAGGAAGTTTGTACACCCCTCCATGCAGGGGGGTGCAGGGGGGACTTGTCTTGTAAAAGTATAGTAATTTCTAGTCAATCTGGGTTGTTCATTAGGCAGATGATCTGATGGTAGAACTTATGTTTAGTTTAGGGTTTTTTGACCTAGAAGGCATTCCCTCTCTTTGTATAAGGGCATTGTATTGATTCTGTGTAATATATGTGTATTCTCTGAGCGAGAAGCAGAGAGGTGAGACTGTGAAAGAAAACAGAGGATATTGCAGCAGATCCACTATAGGTTGTGTCTCTTCATTTTGTTGGATAATAGAAAGGGAGGACTGGTTGTTCGGGGTGGACGTAGCCCAAACTGGGTGAACCACGTATATCTGTGTCTCTCTTAAACTTTACTTGGGGTTCCTTGGCTAACTTCAGCCAAACCTACTAAGTGAGACAATCCCACTCACTCTAGCTCTTACCCCCTTCAGAGTTTTTACCCAAGGTATTGTTAACCTGACATCCCCCCATCACCTAAGTCTAACCCAGACTTTACCGGTGATCATCGAGGGGTACACATGCCTTACCAAGTCTTACAGTAGTATGACCATTTACATGCAATAATTTTGACTTCATTAATTTTTATTTTTATTTTTAGTTTTTGTTTATTGCTGTTGCGATTCTCATCCATCCTCTCTCAATTTGATTTTCTCAAAAACTTCTATCAAACCGCTCCAATTGCGAACTCGAGAACCTCGTAGATTCCAGCACCAGTGGCCTCACGTAGCAGAAAATGAACAATTTTTGAAGCCACGTGAACAATTTTCTTCTGCTGACCTGCATGCAGCCCACGCCTACTGCATCTTTCAACATGGCATAGAACACACAGGAAATATCCCTTATCTATTCCCTACGAAAAAAGCTCCAAACAAAAATAGCTATTACGGCACTATCTTCCACACATTCTCATCGAGGTTCTTCCGCGTACGATTTTTCCACCATTATTTTTCAGACCGAGATCTGAAAAAAAAAAAAAAAAAAAAAAAAAAAAAAAAAAAAAAAAAAAAAAACTACATTGATCTCATCGGGCACTATAAACACCTGGCACCAAAGAATCCCTTTGAAGCCAATATCTGGCTCCAATACCAGTTGTTAAAAAATTTACTGCATAACATAAATAATTACTGAGAATTACTAAGAGGAATAAATATAAAAGTAACCAGCAACAACCATAAACACATAAACACAAATTTTTATCCGGGAAAACCCTAAATTTGGGGAAAAAACCAACCATAATGAAATTTCATTATCATTCACCGAAACTCTGGCCAACCTGACCAAGTGAGCCTTCATCGCTCACCTCCAGGTCTTGCATTACAATGAAGTCCTTCTAGCCTTTTATAAACTCCATTACATATAATACCACGTGCATAATACTATGGGTGCCCAATACCATGTGCTCCAAAACCATCACTGTTTAACCTGGTCAACTTTGACTCTATCCTGAGTCAAGTTTACCTAATAGAAAGGTGAATCATGTGATGCTTGGATTATCTTCTTCTTGAGCTGAGACCCCTCAGTCAAGAAGATCCTCTCCCTGTAATAGATGATCTCATCAACCACCTTGTACCTGTCATCTGCTACCTACCAATCCAGAACCTCACATGCAAACATGTCGTTGGAGTACTCTACTAAGCGTCGAGCCCTCCAATCTGTATCCAAACTCATAAGAGACAATGTGGCTGGTCTACGTGAAAGGTCATCTACTACCACATTGTTCTTACCCTTGACATACTCAATGTCAAAGTCATATTCTTGGATCTTACTGATCCACTTTTGTTGCCTCTACTGTAGTTGCTTCTTCTCTAAAAAGAACTTGAGGCTGTTGTGATCAGTCCTCACCCTGTAGTCGATGCACATCCTCAATGTACCATCCTTCTTCTTCACCAACACCACAGAAGAAGCATAAGGACTCGTGCTCGGTTGAATGTGCCCAAGACCTAGCAACTCCTGGATAGCCCACTCAATCTCATCTCGATAGGCCTTGGGGTGCCTATAGGGGGTGGTGATCATTGCCTAGATGCCCTGCTCAAGCTCGATAGTGTGCTCAAACCCCCGATCCGGTGGATTTCCTGGTAGAATCTCCCCAAACGCTATGGCATACTGGTCAAGGATGGATTGTATCTCTAGATGTACCGTCCACCTTGTAGTCCCTACCTCTGATGCACACAACTCTACTACCCACTCTATGTCTCCTTTTCAGAAGACTGCATCCATCTGATGAGCTGAAATAGTCTGAGGCAAATATGTGTGCTGTCCCCGTATCTTCTCATGCCTCCCTATCTTCTCATCATCCCACTCCATCTCCAAGGTGTTCCAATCTATCTTGACCTTCCCTAGAGTGATGAGCCACTCAACACCCAGTATCATGTTGGTGTCCAGAATATCGACCACAAAAGAGTGGTTAGTCAATGTGCAGGTGCCCATCGTCACTGAAAGATCTAGAACATAATGAGCACACGTCATGGTCTGATCTCCTGGGACCAATACTGAAAACCCATCAAAGCTCTCTATCTGAATACCTCTCTGCTCAACCATCTGTGCATCAATGAAGTTATGGGTTGCCCCACTATCAACCAAAACTGATATGCACTGGCCACGTACTGTCCCTTGTACGCGTAGCGTCAAATACTTGGGAACTCCTCACCATGCTGCAAGGGCCCCTCTAGTGGGTGAACAAGATGCACTACTTGCTATTGGTAGTGGAGGTGGCAAAGGTCCCTGTATGGCATGGCTATCTCCTGCCTCCACATCATCCTCATCATCCTCTTCTCCATTGCTCTCCGAGAAGACCTCAATAAAATGTGCTTTACCAGTAGCACATCTCATTCCCATGGCTCTTGACAGGTGAAGCACAACCGCTTCTTCTTCAGCTCCCTCCTGGCACCGTCGTCAAGCTATACTCGTCCTAGATTCCCCTTTTTTGGAGAGGAATCCTCACATCCTTCCCCTTAGACTAAAAATTCTGCCTCTGGGGGTGAGGTGTTTGGGTCCTGGGTAAGACATCTTGTAAGTCCTGGGTCCTACTAATAGCGTCCTGGAGCATAGCTGGTCTAGTGGATGAAACTAGACCCCGAAGTCGCTCTGCTAACCCCTCAACATACATATAGACCATCCATGTTGTGGAGAGGTCTGGCACCATCACGGAGACCCTCAAGAAATATTCATTGTAGGTCTCTAGGCTCCCTATCTGTTTGAGCCTTTAGCTCAATGAAATGCTACTCTGGATCCCTTCGATCAAATCTCTCCATCAATCTCCTGGTAAACTCGACATATGATGTCACTGTGGAGTGCCCCAATGTAACCATCCCATGAAACCACCAATCCTAGGCCTTGTGATCCAAATGCAATGTTGCCACCTTGATGGCCTCTGCCATCGACATCTAGTTAAGCTGGAAATAAATGTCTAGCTTATCCACCCAAGACTTGTCTGACATCAAACGGAGGCAAGTAGAATCTGCTCGCTGCACGGTGGGTGTCGCCATCATGGTAATGCTGGTACCCTCTGTGATGATCGCGGGGTCTGTTATCCCGCTGGAGCTGAAAAAAATGTCTGAATGAGAGGGCTTCCCTAAACTCCTACCCATAGGCCTGGTATTCTGCAAAATAATCGCCCATATGCCCAGGCTCTGCCTCCTGCTGGGCTGCGGCCCCCGTGTCTGCTACTAAGAAGGTGGGAATGGTAGAGCGTGTAGAGGCATGTGAGGCCCCCTGCTACGCAGTATCACGCTGCTCTAGCAAGTGATGGGATGCACCTGATCCCTTACCGATCTGAAAAACTCATGGGCTCTCCCACTGTCTGGCCTCTACTCCCGTGAATCTCTGCCCCATCACCTCAATCTACCTTGATAGATCTTGCACTAATTTGAGGAGCATATCTGCAAATCTCTTCCTGTCCTCATCTGCCATCTGCTCTGCGTCCACTACTGGCTCTCTCTGTTCTGTGTATACCACAGGTTCCTCTTGTTTTGCGTCTGCAATAGGAACACAATCTCCCTCTCCATAGGTGTTCTCCAACCTATGCTCAGTGTCTCTATATATTTGACCTCTATAACAGATATAGGGTTTTTCCCCCGGTGTCATAGATTGCTACCTCCACAGGTTGAGCCAGATCTATGCTCTAATAGCACTGTAATATTCCTCACCTGGAATATTCCTCAAACCCCAGCAAAATCTCCAACCAAATATGTGCAAATGATATAATAACCCAGAAGTGATAAAATAACAGTGGAAGAGCATATAATAATGTAAAATGGGATATAGGTAGATACAAAAGAAATACAGTGAGAAATGCTAAGCTATTTTACTATACAGAGAAATAAATGAGTACAAGAGGTGATTAGATAGATGGCACCTCGTCTTGTAGAAGGCAAGTGAAGAAATACTTTCAGAATGACAAGAATGGCCTCTTTGCGTGGATGTTGCTACTGTGCTACTGTTGTTGCTAGAAAACAAATGATGATTTGGGGCTGCTTCCCTCCTTGGAAAAAGCTAAAACTCTAGATTCAAGCTCTACTCAAGAAACCTAGAAAAACCTAGAAAGCTTTCCTCGAATGGACTCACACTGATCTGCATCCCCGCTGCTGGAAAACTGTCATGGTACTGCTGTTGTTGGAAATTGAATGAGGATTTGGGGATGCTCCCCTCCTCAGAAAAGGCTGAAACTTTGGAATCGGACTCTACTCAAAAAACCCAAAAAAACGCAGAAAGCTTTTCTGAAATGGCTGACCCCCGAAAATCACCCCTTGGGGTTCTCCACAGTTCCTCAAAGACGCTGATGAAACTGCTGCTGAAACGCTGATGAAACTGCTGCCAAAATGATGATGAAACTACTGTTGGAATGCCAATGGAAATACCTTGCCCGAGCAGGCACTCAAAGTCCACCTGGGCTAAGGGTGAGATCTCCGAATGGAGACATTCAATGCACTAAATAGTGTTGCATACTAGCTAAACAGCCATCATGCTCTAAGTTGAAATGACTATCACAAATGCTCATAACTAGAATGATCAAAATGAAGGGGTTCCTCTCTATTTTATAGCCTCTACCTCTCATAATCCCTAGGCTCACCTTCTCCTACGTGATCCCCTTCCTGCCATGTGTTCCTTCCCACCTGCACAGTCCCTCCATGTGTCTGTGTGGGCCCCATTTCTGCGTCTCCCTTTGGCCCCCTTAGTTCCCCCTTAAATCAAAATGTTGTTCTAACTAGGAAGTGACTTGTTATTCTAAAGTGAGTTATGTTCCCCCTTCCTCACTTTT
>APFE030132059.1:32689-73365 GCA_000404065.3 Pinus taeda | reverse complement strand
GTAACTAGATGAATCTACGCAACTAGATGAATCTACATGAGAGAGATCAGATGTGACAGAATGCATGGCAGTGGTGTTTACATATGTGAAAAATTGTAGGGTAGTTCAAAGAAATCAGTTTAGAGGTAATGTACAATGAAAAATCACAATATAACAGGCATATTTAGAGGGAACAAAGTAATGGTACAAAATAATATGATGAAATAACATAGGACTACAGATCAAAATCAACAAGTTGAAGAAAAATGACATTTTTAGGTATGTTAAGTTGTATATGCGGGTTCAATGTACAAAAAGAGAACATACATATGCACACACTTTCACAAGAGGAAACGTGTGTATGGGATGAAAATTTAAGGAAATTAAGGTGAAATAATACTAAGGGTCAATACGATGTTATTATCCCACAATATTGAGTAGAGTAACGATTATTTGATCCCATCTAAGAATACCATAGCTTCTAAGCATTCTTTTGGTCGAGGTATTATGAAAGGCTAAAACTATATAAGGAGGAGAAGATCAAAGGGATATGTGCACAAGTAATGAATATCTTATGAAGTATTAGATCAAAATAAATTATGCATGTTATGGGTTTCTGATGCTTTGCTTGATCTAGACTAAGTATGCACCTGAGTGTTTGACGACGGATGAGATCTAATGATGGATCATGATCATAATGACCTATAATTATGAGATCTAATAATGGATAGGCTAGATCTGAGTGCTAACAAATGTTTTGTGCTTTAAATTCTATGATATGGGTATATATGAAGGCTAGAATAGCTAAGAAGTTATAAGTTTGTATCTGCAGATCTGTACATTGGTTCGCCTTGGTGAAGGCACATATACATGCTTGTTCGACACTTCGAAGTAGTGTATGCAAAAGAAAAGCTTGTTGTTTAGAGATGACTAATCTATCTGATCAATGATGCTATTTTACTGTTCTTTGTCAATGATGTCTTTCTAGATCTGAAAGTAAAACTGAATGCATAAGGCGTTTGTGTCTGATTGATTGACTGATTAACTGAGAAGGGTGATATTTGTTTTTGACTGTCTAGATCCCTGTAATTTGATAATAAATGTTAAGAATATATCTTGTTGGTACATATTTGATTTAGAATCTTTATTTTTCAGAATTTATAGAGGTATACGCAGGTTTGGGTAAAGGAAGTAGCGTATACACACAGGTTGGGTTAATTAAAGTAGCATATACATTATGACACATGACTATTTAGGTTACAATTAGTTCTAGTTATTGATGAAGTGTTCTGGATTTAGATCTATGTACTAGTTACAATGGTCTATTTGTTCCATTTCATTGATTGAATTTGATTAATTTTGAATGGTTGGTTGATTCAGTTGTGTCAGAGATCAAGTAATTGTTTGATTCAATATGTCAGAGGTTTCAGTGATTTATTGAATCAGTTATGGTTGATTCAGAGATTAATGATTGGGTTTTTGTTCTAATAAATATTGATGATTGGAATTCAGTGATTGGTTGATGCAGATGTATTTGATAGATGTATTGCAGAGTTGATTGATTTTCAGCTTCCATGTTATTGATGGGTCCAGTGTGAAAATTTGATGAAAAGTGGCCTACATATTGTGTTATTGTGTACGAGAAGTATGCATTATTAAAATTTATGAAACATGGTCCTTGGAGAATACTGAGGGTTGGAGCCTTCAGTAGGGAAGTCAAAGAATCCTACCAGTAGTGATTGGTGATTTGATTAGGGGCTTGGAGCTCCCTTCCAGTAGCAGTTGGAGAATGAGTGAAGGTTAGCCTTGTGTAGGTTGACTGCTACATACTACTAAACATATCGGCTAGTACAGGAGCTAGGGTGTTGTAGCTCCCTTCCAATAGAAGATAGAGAATGATAGAAGGTTGTAGGCTTCTACAAGTGGGTGCCTGCATACTGGTATGAGCTTGCACCAGTACAAGATGGTAAAAAAATATTATTTATATTAAAAGGAGATAGAGACAACAATCACAGGTTGTTTTTCTCCCGCATTGGGTTTCCACCTTAACTCGTCATGTTCATGTGTGTTGCTTATGTGTGATGGTTTATTATGTCTTTTGGATTGAGGGGGGCCTAAATTCAATGTTAATTAGCCAAACAAATCCCTACACTACTGGCCCTTTTGGCATCAGCCCGCGGAGTGCGGACCCAAGTCTCACTCGAAGTAGTATGGGGGGATGTTGGAACCAATTTTTCGCACCCTTGAGATGGTTGTGATGTCGTTTTATCTCTTATATCCCTACCTTCATGTAGGTGAGATTTCTCTATGGGTTGTAAGACAAACCCTCTGTTCCGACTTTCAATACCTTCGTGAAAGTACACTATCGACCTTCATGCAGCTTTAACCTGTGGCTCATGTAGTTTTGCGTTGCTATAGCAGCGTGTTGTGCAAATTCCACTATTATCCTAAGTGTTTCTCTTATCTTGTCAAATACTTAATGTTATCACCATGTAAACAAATGTTCTTACTTGTGTTCACTTAACTAACACATTTACATACATTCGCACATGATATAAGAATTATAAGTTAAATTCATACCCAACATAACAAGATGCATAAACAGGAAATAAAGATGTAGAAATTGTAGAAAACTTCTCTTTATTAATAATTTCGGATGGTTACAGGCTAGAACCGCCTTGTGCACTCAGTTGCAGGGGTCCACGCACTCAGCTACGGACTTCTACCATAGGCCTCTGCGCACTGAGCTATAGAGCCTTTACTTACACTACGACCCAACTTAGACTTCTACCTCAAAGATATCTCTCCTACATCATATCTTCATGTGGCTATCTTCTAGTTTCTTTTTTTTTTTTCACACTACTTAGAGCTTAGCTCTATTTATAGAATCCCTAGTCCATAGACCATGGGTAGATATTTTACAACTAACATTACATTTCCAAAACAAGGGCAGACAACCCTATGATTCTTTAATTCCTATGCAGTTCACAACCACCAAATGCAGAGTGTTTACACTTGGATTACAAAATTTGACCAAAATATGGGCTTTTTGCTACAAAACAACCCTTGAAGGATCCCACGCCCAAATGGCCCCCAAAAAAAACATCGTGACTCACCCTCCAGTCACTCTGCAGGCATGGAAATCTTAGCGCAAAGACCACCTAGCTTTGTTTGGGTGACCGCATCATCGGTAACGCACTGAATGGCCGCCTACTGGACTTCTTCCAATATCTTCTTGATGATTGCCGTTGAACTACCACCTTGCATCTTCTACTGAGTTTCCTGTAGTTTTGCGAGCTTTCCTTCAATGGAATTTGTGATCGTATATGGCTCATCTATCCATGTTTGTAGGTGCACTTTTAGAACTGATTTTTTTTGCCGAGTGGCATCCACTTGTTCCTTAAGCGCCTTTGCCTCCTGCATCTATCTGAGCCTTTATGTAAGGGTGACAATTTCTTTGGTCCCTTTGACCTCGTCAAACCTTTGTTGTAGCTTGAGCACCTCTGTCTCTAGGCACTCTACATTCAAGTCCTCCTACAATGTAGTCAGGACCTCGAATGGCTGTTCAAAATGTCGCGTGAAGTCTGCTACTACACTCTCGACCACCACTATTGTTGTTGTAACAGTGGTGGCACGTTGTTCCCTGACTTTCACCGGTGTTTAAGGTTGAGCCCTCAACTGCAATTCTATGATCTACAGGTTCAGCTCCAGCTAATTCCTGGCCATATTTGTCTGGGCATCACGCACCCCTGTGGCCAACTTGCAGACACGTGCCTCAACTAGTTCTTCTACCTGAATGTCCAACTCCAGGACACTTCAGCAGGCTTCCTCCATTACTTGCATGATTTTCTTATTATTTTCCACTGCCTCGTTGTGCTTCAGGCCCAACAGCTCGATATTGATGTGTTTCTAGCTCATTTCCTGTAGAGAGCAACTCCCCAAGCCCTAAGTTCCATGGTGATTCCATCCTACAGGAGGTGGAGTGTCTCTTAAGAGACCGTGGCCTTATTCAATCCCACCCCTTTCAGGCTATTGACCGTGGGCCCATCAACCTCATTTTCTATAGTAAGTGCCCCACCTAGTGGCAGTATCACATTGGTCACCCTTGTGCGCAACATATCCGTGGTAGCTGAAGTGGCAATCGCAAGGCTGGTGGACACTATGCCAACATGTGGAGTGCGAGCTTGCAAGTCCTACAGCTCTATACGAAGAGCCCCTAATACCAATTGTTGCTGCTCTTCAAACCATTAGAGGGCCTCTGCGATGACACCCCTCGTTGTTTCTCCAATATCGTGCAAATCCCCCTTAGTGAGGGTGATTGGGTCCAAGGATGTCTTTGACGCCTTGGTTTTCTTTCATGGCACTGCCATCTCTTGTGGTCATTGATGCTTGAGTTGGGTGGATGTCGTTTGTTGTCTGCACCACCTTTTTTTTTTCTCCTCTGTTTCTACCTTAGCCTCAGGTAAAGGTGACATTTTTCCTTCGTGCTCTTCTCCTCCTGTCTCCTGATGTTCTGCCAATTTTGCGGCATTGCACGCTGGCTGGGTCTTAGCCTCTACCTCCTATTTTTTGTGCTTCTCAGCCAGCTGCACCATTATCAGATTTGTTTCTTCCTTCTTACATAGTAGACTTGTCTGTTTCCACTGTGGAGCTTGTTGCAGCGCGTTACTCCAGAGGCCAAGACTTGAGGACTACAAGGATAACATCATATGTTGCTAGATAAGGTAAGTTATGCCATGTCTTGTGGTATCCTTTTGTGCCCTGATAAGGACATGGTGGAAATTTGCTTTGAACTGCGCAAAGCTCTGCAAACTAGCATATACTATGGGTGACAATCACGGCTTGTGATTGATCCCCATCCAGATACTCATCTCCATCAAGATCCAAAATATCTTGCCTTCTTTTATGTGTTGTGCGTCCTTGGTCACCCACAGAAAAGCATTCTTCGCTGCCTCTAGAATGTTTCGCATGACCGAAGGGAATTTGTTGTCTCCTAGCACCTCCCATGCCATAAGTATGATCGACATCAAGAGCCACATGTATTTGAACGTCTCTCCCTGCTCCTCTGCCTTGCCACAGTTCGCAAGGAACTCGCCACAAAGATAATTTTCCCAGTTGAACTGGACTCCTTCTGCACATTGGGCTGTTAGTGCAATCATAGGTGCGGGGACCTCATCTGTGTCGCACTTCTGCATCACCTTCCCTACTAATATTTGTTTTTCTACCTTGAATGCAGGGTTTTTAATGCTGGAGATTGCATATCCTCGGTTCTTCTTCTCCAACTTGAATTTCTTCTTCATAGCTTCTGCGTGGGCCAACTCACCACGTTTTCCTTATGATATATTGGTTGGATCCTCCCTTGAGTAAGTAAGTCATGTCATCTGATGGATCAAGTGGTCTATGATGGGAATTGGCTCCTCTAGCCATAAACACCCAATGCCCATCATGCACCAAGAAGAGCAGATGCCTAATGATGAAGATGGTCAATGGGGTGCGGTGGTAATGCGGTACCCAGAGTAGGTTGAGCAGCTCAACTTTCTCTACACTCTTGAGCCATGTTCGTGGCTCTAATTTGATTGTTCCAGAAATTGTGTCAATCCATAGAGGCATTAGCTGCTCAATCAGTAAATGCGGAAATTTCTCGTGATCTGTGAGGTCCCAATCTTCGAACTTTAGTACAGGAACTGGCCCTAAGTGCGACCCCTCAATAACAATGTCATCTGGGAGCAGCGGAGTTTGCAGGGAACTCTTACCCTCGTCTATATCCTTTCACACCTTGCCTTTGCCCTTGCATGGAGGAACATATATTGGTAACCTGGTAATAGTGTCTGCACCCTGGATTTCAACTTCCATTTCCAAATCCTCCTCATCCACCAGGATTTCTTCAGATTTAGGGACTTTGACTACCACATTGGCACTCTCTAGGGCAACTTTGCTACCTCAATTTTCTGTGCATCTTCCTCGAGTGTCAACATCATTCTACTCAGGAGATCCTACATCTCCTTTAGAAATCTCTCAAACACTAAACTTGCTCTCAAAGCCTCAAAATTTGCACGGTCCATAGACACCTAATAGCGCAACAACTGAATTTTCAAAATGCCAAGTGTTTTTCGTTGGACAACCACCTGTGATTTATAGGGCCTTTTGAATTCAAATATGATCGTTCCCCCCACATTCGGTCCGTTAATGCTAGATTGGTGACATATTTTCAAGAATATAATAAATAAATTTTACCTTAAATACCTGCCACCCACAAAATTTGGCCACAATCCGACCATCAAATCATGAATAGTGACTTTAACAGTCAATTTCCAGTGGACCTGTGTGCTATTTCCATGAATAGAGCAACTACCTTTGTGCTATCACAGATACTCTGACACTTCCCTGCTTTGTGTAGTCCTGAAATCACACAGCTCCCCGACCTGGGCAGTGTAGTTTATAGACCCGTGCCTCCTTTCTATTGCCTTGAACACTAAGACTATGCTACTTTCATTTAGTCACATGGTGAGACTGCGAGTGTATGGCTTCAAGCGACTGCCATTCACCTTTCTTGGGAAGGGTTCTCCATTTAACTTGACTAGCTGTACTACTCCTCCCTCAGTAATCTCCTTAATAACATAAGGCCCTAACCAGTGCATCCTGAATTTGCCAGGGAATTTATTAAACTTACTATCATACAACAAAACCAAATCATTTACGTTAAATGTGTGCAGCTTGATGTGTCCATCATGTCATGCCTTTTCATGTTGCTTTTGGACCTGTTGGTGAAACCTAGTGAAAAATATTTCTTCTTCAATGTCATCTAGCTATGCGAGCCTCTCTTCCAGGGCTCCGTGGTCTATCATATTGGTGAGAGCTGCTATGCACAGACTAGGCACGATGTATTCCATAGGAATTACGACTTCCATACCATAGACAAGCCTAAAAGGAGTTTGTCCCATCAGCATTTTGCATGTTGTTCGATAAGCCCACAATACTACATGTATGCGTAGGTTCCAATCACTTCAATCAGCATTGAAAACTTCGGTCAGTGCATTTTCAAGCACTTTTTTGAATGCCTCCACTATCCCGTTAGCCTGTGGGTGATAAGGTGTGCTCTTCTGGTGATATACCTAGAATTCCTTTGTTAGTGTGATGATCGTCTCATTCAGGAAGTGCATACCATGATCACTCATGAAGATCCTTGGACATCCAAATCGCATCAGTACATGCTCAAATAGGAACTTTGTAGCCGTCGTGCCCATGCAATCCTTCACCGACTGCGCTTCTACCCAATGAGTCAAATATTGCGTCGCAGTGATAATGTACCTCACCCCGGTCTTCCCTTGTGGCTATGTCCTATAAAATCCATTTCCCACTTCTCAAAAGGTTTCACAAGGCATTTCATCCCTCTACGATGGCCTTCCTGTTCTTTGACATACATCACATGCCTTGCAATATGCTTTTGAATCCTGCTGAAGGACTGGCCACCACAACTCGGTGAATAGAATCCTCTACACAGTTTCTCTCCCTACATAATGTCCTCCCGCAGCACCCCCATGAGTTTCTATGAGGATGCTGCTTCATTCAAACTCAAGTACATACCATCCTAATATCTCCTCAATCCCCAACTTGTATAGATGCCCAGCAATGACAGAGAAATTTGTTGCACACACCACTAATTCCCTCTTTTGCCAGGAAAAGTATCCTTCAGGTGTAGTTCCTATTGTTAGGAAGTGTATTATATCCTCGAAATGACCATCTGTGACGTGCAAGCAAATAGCTGCGTGTCAAGCAATCCTTCTTCCAAGTTAGTAGGTTCCTCCCTTGTTTCGATGCACGACAAATGGTATGGCCTCGCATTCAAACATCTAGGCTTCACAACAGCTTCAAAATCATACTCTTGGAACAATAAGAGCCATTTGTAGATTTCCCCCCCAACAAAGGCTTATTGACCAAGTACTTCAGCGCGGAGTGATCCGTATACATCTTAAAATGGCCTCTTAGCAAGTAGTGTTGCTAGTTCTAGAGCGGATACACCATAGCTAGCCCCTTGTGTTCAGTGGTAGAATAGTTCTTCTCTTCTTTGGATAGTTTGTGGCTTGCGAATGCAATAGGGTAGTCCAAGCCTTCTCCGCCATCTTGTGTTAGTACTGCCCCCAGCACTGTACATGACACGTTGACATGTACATGAAACTCTTGCTTCCAGTTCAGGAAGACTAGAATTGGTGTGGTAACCATCTTTTCTTTCAATATATCAAATCTTTTATTACAGTGATCGTTCCAGTAGAATGTGACATCCTTCTTCAACAATTTTTCCATTGGCGCGGTGATCTGGGCATAGCTTTTGATAAAATTCCTGTAATATCATGTATGTCCCAAAGTAGCATGCAATTATTTCACACTCCTCGGCTCTCCCAAGTTCAGTATCACCGTGATCTTTGCAGGGTCTACCATCAGTCCTTGTCTACAAACCAGATGCCCCAATAGGTTCCCAAAAGGAATGGGGAACAGACAATTCTTCAGATTAAGTGTGATCTGGTATCCTCGACAAGTATCCAGCCTCAAACGCAGGCTTGATACATGGTGCTTGAGGAACCCAAATACAGTGCAGTTATCAAAATATACCTCCAGGAACTTATGAATAAATTTCTTGAATGCCGCAACAACCATGCGCAAAATGATTGTAGGCACATTCTTTAATCAATATGGCATTACAGTATATTGAAAGAAACCTCACTCATTTGTGAATGTTATCTTACTCCTATCCTCTGGTGTGATTTTGATTTGGTGGTATCCAAAGAACCCATCATTGAAGGGATATGCTTCCTAGCCATCTACATTGTCCAACACTTCATCTGTGAACAGAGTTGGGAAAGGATCATGCACACAAGCGTCATTCAGTTTTTTGAGGTCCATGCATATCCTTGTCTCATCCTTCTGCTTCTTCTCTTGCACCACCATTGGGCTTACCCAATCGACTCTTCCATAGGCTCACTGATGCCTACTACTAGAATTTTGTCTAGCTCTAATCAGACCTTCTCCTTGTATTTTAGATTTAGGCGGTAAGGCCTCTTCTTAACTGGCTTCGCGTTGGGTTTTAATGTGATCTTCATCACTCCTAGTTCTCTGATTATTCCTTTCAAATCCATAAACTTAGCAAGGAATAAGTCCTTATATTCATGGAGTAATTCAATGACCTTATCCACCGTCGCGTCGTCCCAATAGTCTCCAATCTTCGCGAATTTGGGTTCTGCCTCCGTACCAATGTTCACTTGTTTCTTTTTCACCAGCATAGTTATATCAGGGTTCTCAATCTATGGTCCTTGAACCTTGTGGTGGCCTTTTGTTTCTAGAATGTTAATCTTCTATGGATCCTTGTCCTCCTCTTCAGCGGTTACATTATAACATTCCAGCGTGCAACTTAGCTGAGTAGCCCATTTAGGCTGAACCAAGTCTAAAGGATCCTATGGTATCCTAAAGATGGTTGCTATCACCTCTTATAGTGCTTCATCAATACTGTCAAACCCATCCTCAAAACTGAATGTCATCATGAATCCTTCACACAGGATATCCCATTCACCTATCCCATGGCAGAGCTCTATTTCCATTTGCCCAGATGTGCACGCGGATCATTTTGTCCATTGTAATTGTCTATCATTCGCACCTTAGGATTTCCAAATAATGCTCTTATCATCCTCCTACATTTGCGCCAATCATCAAAGCTTCCCTTGTGCATACCCCACCATCTAGCAAGCGTAGCGCATAGATCCTAGTCCAAGGCCTGGAAGTATTTTTTTTCTGGCACCTCCCTTTCAAATGCATCAGAAATATATCTACCTCATTTAGGCCATCATAAATAGATAGATTTATTACCTCTGATGACACATAATGCAATGACCAGGTTATCATGTTGCAATTCAGCATAGTTACCTCATGTCACCGATTTTTCCAGTCTTCTATTTCTTTGTCAAAGTCTGAAGTGCAAGAACTCTCACGATCCCATGTAATCCATCCATTCGTAATGGGATTGACCCAATTTTGGTGGTGTATTGTTATCTTATAGATGCAGTCCAGATCATCATCACCCTCATAATTGTAGACTGGTTTCATATAGAGTGATCCTTCATCAGGATCCAAAGGTATTATTATGCGCAGTGATTTTTTCTCAAAGATCATCTTTCGCTTCTTCAGATTGATTACTCTATTCATATGAGTAACCTAGATAATTCCTAGGAGCACAGGGTAGGGATTTCTATCATCCACTATCTTTATTACTTCAAAATCTTCCAGCATGCTCGCTCCCTCAATATCCACAGTCACCCCTTGCAACCACCCCATGAGTATGATTTTCTACTGATTCACCATCCTTAGCTAAATCAGAGACCATTGCAGTGTAGGTCTCCCCATTCTCTCCCACGTATACTTTGGTAGGACATTCGTATCTGACCATAGGTCAAAAATGACCTAATCCATTTCATACTCTCCTATTTGTGTAGTCAGTCTCATTTCTCGTCCTGTCCTTGTCTTATTCTTGCCAATCTTTCATACCACACGTGGCTCACTTGGCATAGTTCAAGCACATCTATTGATGAGTTCTTGTAGCCCTTTTACAACCTTCCTGTCACGCAGTAACTTCATATAGGTTTCCTAGAAAGTTGTGATCATAGAGGGGTCCATCTCTGGCTCACGCTTATCCTTGCTTCCTCAAGTGGAGGCCTTAGCAAAGCTCTTCTTAGCTTCCATGAAGGCTTCCTAAGTGTGCTCCAAATCAAACTTAGCCTCTTTCATCGGGGCCTTACAAACCTATGTATTGTCTTTTGGTTGTTTCCCCTTATCATCTCCCATTGCAATTCCACTATGGAGCACTATATTTACATTCGGATCTTCCTCGCGCAGCTCAGACCTCATCATCTATAGGTTTTGAGTCGGGGGAGGTGACAATGCCCCTTTGTCATGTATCCTGGCTATCAGCGTAGGAAAATCTTATGTTTCATGATCAAACAATGTGCAATACTTGCATGACAGACACATTGGATTAGTGCAATCATGGGCATAGTGTCCTAGTCCTCCACAATTGTAGCAAATCAATTGTCCTCGACCTCTACCATGTCCTCCTCTACCTGGGCCTTGTCCCCACCCTTGAAATCTTCTCCACGCCATCCCTGCATTTTGGTCAAGGGGTTGTGTTTCGGCCTGAACCCTATAAGGGGGAGTTCTACCCATCATCAATTCATATCTCCTGCAAGTACAGTCGTCATGTCCTACCCAAATAGCCAAAAACCTAAACAACTGTTGTGGTGCTTGTAGATACCTGTGTGGGTGGAGGTGGTATTCATGAGAATCCTTGTCTTATTAATTGAATAGTACTTCATAGATAAACCCTCACTATCATTTATTCGTCCCTTCGCAGAGGTGAAATCAAGGGGCTATACTTCAGACCCTTATTTCCTTCATTCCTGTAATTTTTTCTGCTTCATGTAGTCCCAAACATCAAGGTAGTTGCATAATCCATTTTTCACATAACAACATTTTAATCCAAGTATTCAAATATTTTACGTACTTACCTCACAATCCTTTAAAAAAGAATTTCTCTGATTGAGGTGTTGGCCACAAATTCAGTCACAAATCCTCCTATGAAACGATCAAGCCAATTATCGACAATGTGTGTGATCTTGTCCTCTTATGTTTCCAACCTTCGCACTAGCTCTAGGGTCCACATAATAGGACAATCAAGTTTTCACCTTCCTTGACTATCTGCTAGCTTCGTGATCCACTCGTATACCTAAATAGGGAAAGAAAATAAAAATATTTCGTGGATCTCTCTATATAGGTATTGGTCCAACCACTGTTATTTTGACTGCTGCAGGTTTCTATTCTCCTGTGCCATGAATTCATGGATCTTTCTCTCCAACTAGTCTGCAATCTCCTTCTTAGTTGGATTCCAGTGATACGACATCACACATCTCTTATGAAGATTCCAGTCTTGGCAATGGAACCATTTGTTGGCTTGAGGGGGCTTGACCCAAGTTCAATGTTAATTAGCCAAACAAATCCCTAAACTACTGGCACTTTTGGCATCATCCCGCGGAGTGTGGACCGAAGTCTTACCGGAAGTAGTATGGGGGGATGCTCAAACCAAGTTTCCACACCCTTGATATGGTTGTGATGTTGTTTTATCTCTTCTATCCCTGCCTTCGTATAGGTGACCTCGCTCTAGGGCTTGTAAGACAAACCCTCTGTTCTGGATTTCAATACCTATGCGAAAGTATAGGATCAACCTCCGCATAGCTTTAGCCCGTTGCTCAGGTACTTTCGTGTTGCTATAATAGTGTGCCATGCAGATTCCTATATTATCCTAAGTGATTCGCTTATCTTGTAAAATACTTAATGTTGTCACCGTGTAAATAGATGTTCTTACTTGCATTCACTTAACCAACACATTTACATATATTCATGCATCATATAAACATTATAACTGAAATTCATACTCAACATAACAAGATGCATAAAGAGGAAATAAAGACTCAAAAATTGTAGAATAGTTCTCTTTATTGATAATTCGAGATGGTTACAGACTTGACCCACCCTGCGCACTCAGCTGCACAGGTCTACGCACTGAGCTATGGACTTCAACCCTAGGCCTTTGCGCACTCACTTGTAGAGCCTATACCTGTGCTCTGACCCAACTTAGACTTCTACCTCAGAGATATCTCTCCTACATCATATCTTTGTGTCTCTATCTTCTATTTTCTTTTTTTTCAAACTACTTAGAGCTTAGCTCTATTTATACAAGCCCATGGTCAACGGACCATGGGTAGATATTTTACAGCTGATATTATATTTCCAAAATAAGGACAGAAAAACCTCTGACTCTTTAACACCTACATGCTTCACGACCACAAAATGTGGATTCTGTACACTTGGATTACAAAATTTGACCAAAATATGGGCTTTTAGCCCCAAAACTACCTGTGGGGGATCCCGCGCCCAACAATGTGATTATTGCACATGGTTAGGGTTTAATGCTTAGTAAAGTATAGATCCACTGATTAAATATCAACATATGATGAATTAACTAAATCGTAAGTTCATTGGATATATGTTGGTTTCCTTAAGAACAATTGCGTGCACATGCAAGTTCCCTTCACTAAAGTAGCATATATAAATCTGATTGTGGAAATAAAAAAGTTATTGATTTATAAATAGTGATTCACCACCCCCGTGTTAGTATTATTCCCAATATTTTATTCTTCTATATTGGTAGGGAATTTTCATTCATCTTCATCTACTTGTTGTCTCCTTCTATATGTGAGAGGAGTTTTGATTTCTAGTTGTTCTTGTACCTACAAGCTTCCATCTTGCAACTAGTTGTCTTCCCTTGTTGAGGCTTTCAATTAAAAACTACATTTTAGAAACATGATATTATTATCTAAATATCATATAACTTGAATGCTTTCAAGTATGTGCTATGTTATAACCAATGGATAAAATTTTCTCTTTGCTTGTGTCTTATATTGTGTCTTATTTAGTAATCCAAATGGATCCCAGAAAACCCTCTAAGTCTTCAAAGTCTTATAAAGATCAAAACTATCACAAAAGAAGAACTCTTAGAAATATTGGATAACACTATCGGGAGTGAAAAAAACATGAAGAGATAGTGGAAAAACAGAGTATCATCGATTTAGACAACTTTGCACAGGAGCCGTTGAATCTAGTCGATCAACTGTCTAGATCCAATCGACATATCGTAATTGGAAAAGGTAGGCAGAGGCTATCATAGGTGACAATATAAATGTTGCAATAATGATCTATGGGGTCAACGAGGACCGAAAATCAATCGCATAGATCGATGGGCCAGGTTAACCGGCCATATCGTATCGACGGATTACAAGGGAGCACTTACAATGGCCCGGGGACTATGTGATGTGCAATTGTGATATATATCACATTGCAATATCGCGTTGAAGCATTATAAAGGAGTGGGGTCAATAACAAACACGACGTGCCATATCCAGACCCGATAAGGTTACAGATGATATTATATATTTTTTGAGATCTGAAAAACAACATTCTCCTATGTGTTTCACATTTCTACTAAAATGAATGAAATACAAAGCAAATTCATAAATGCAATGAAACCGGACTAGAAAGGGTTTATTAATGCAGTTGTATATTATTTCAAGTCCGACATGAGCCATTTTGCAGGATTTTCAATGTTTTAATATATTTTTCAAATACATAGGGAAACCACAGAATGAGCACGATTTTGGGTGAGCCATAGGCGGTAAGTGGTTTTGGCCAAGCTCCACCTGAGCCCATACACTGGCTACCACATGGCTAGGCACCAGAGAGAGAATACCACCCTTTTCAAGAGGTTAACCCCCATAAGCATGAGCCCCCTCAAATGAGTCTCAACCGTGGATTTGGATCACTCAGATCAATGGTGGAGACGTGATAAGTGATATAAAGGCGGACCCAATAGGAGTATAAAGCGGATTTAAGGATATTTGATGTCCGATAAACAACAGTTTGGCGAATTTTCCAATGTTTTTAGTGTATTTCTCTGTGTAAATAGAGAACAATGTTTTTGGGGATTTCAAAGGCTTGATGGTCCCTTCTGTTGTAGAACAGGTGGCCACCTTCCCTAAAGACATTATGCCATGATTGCTAATGCTCATAAGGGGATTCGAGTGGATAGAGGCTAGGAGTCAGAGAACCCGAGAAGAGGAAATGAACAGATAGTGCCGATTAGCTGAAAAGCCACAAAAGACAAAAGACAGAGACAAGCAGTGCTGAGACAGAGAGAAAACAGAAACAAAGAGTGAGTCTGTGTACTTAGAGAGACTTAAGGGATTCAAGTAAACTCCTATTGTTTTGTATCTATGTGTTGAGACTCAAATTGAGCTCACTTTTGTAAAACTCTACTTTTGAAGACATAATAGAGAGGTCATCACTGAAGGCTGGACTAGGAGACGTAGCCCAAGATTTTTGGGTGAACTTCTTATTAAATTTTTTATGTTATGTGTGTTGGTCTATTAGGTTTCTTTAAATACTTCATTGCCTATATTATTCACAATATTATCGATCCATTACACTAAGTAATGTAGGAAAATCCATGCACATGAATATGTAATACCTTAAAATTAATCTAAGATCTTCATTTTCATAGCAAGTGGTATCAGAGCTTTAGGTTTCCTAAGGTTAGACAAGCTTGTGCTGGATTGTTGAATGCTAACTAAGTCAACGCTCAAAATAGGAGGAGAAATTGTTGAGGCTAATTCAAAAATTGGAAGAGTCTATCCTAGGAGGAGGTTGGTAGAACAAACCTCATCAGAATCGAACTCTCACTTCATTGATAGTTTCATGACCATGAGAGCCATGGTGGAAGAGATGTATCAAGAATTTAAGAAAGGTCATGGTGAAAGTTCTTCAACCTCCAAACAAGACAAAGGAACAAAGGAACCTCTTCTAGATGGCCAGTCAGAAGGAAAAGGGAAAAGGGAAGAGCCTCCTCCATCAACACCTCCTTCTAGCCCTGAAAATTAAAAGAAGAAAACGTCTTTGAGTAAATTAGATGTAAAATTTGATTTTCCAATATATGATGGAGAATTAAATGCAGAAAAGCTAGATAACTGGATTAGACAGATTGATGTATATTGTAGGGTGTATAACATTGATTCAGAAAGAAGAAAGATTCATTTGGCCACCCTTCACCTTGGAGGAACTACCCTAGCGTGGTGGGAAGGCAGGACACAAGCTGATTTGAAGAAGCATGGTAAAATTATTTCTACCAAGAGTGAATTTGTTTCTGCCATTAAAAACCAATTCTATCCACTAGCTTATATGTAGCAAGAAATGATGGTTTGGCAAACTCTTCACCAATAAAGGGGAAAAGTGTACAAAGCTATACCCAGGAATTTAGGAAAAGAGCTTGAATTCTAGGCATTTCTGTAGACTCACATGAAACTTTATTGAAGTATATAGGTGGTCTGCATAGCTATTTGAGGCACACCATTCTCATGTTTAACCCTACTAGCATAGATGAGGTATCAGTTCAGGCTACACATCTAGAGGCTAGAGGCAAGAATGTGAACCTAGAGATTGGGGGATCATCAAAACCCAGTACAAGCAAGAAAAATGAAAAGAAGAAGAAAAAATGGAAGGAGAAGAAGACAAACACTGTACAGAAAGACAAACCTTCATGAACTGACTGCAAGAAGGATGGAAATGATGATGAACATTGCTGGTATTTGTATTCAGAGATGAAACCCAAGAAGTTCGATGGTAAGAAGAAGAAGATTGTTGCTGCTATTCAAAAAGACTTGGGGTCAGACTAAAGTGATGAAACAACAGTCACAGCCACAGGTATAAAAGGTTATGCACTTTAGAGAATGTAGAGATCAAGAAGTAGGTACAAGAGCTGCTTGAGAAAGGGTTCATAAGACCAAGCACATCACCATGTGGATCTCGAATCGTGTTGGTGTGAAAGAAATATGGCTCATGGAGGATGTGCATTGATTACAGAGCACTGAATAAAATAAAGATCAAGAATCGTTATCCTCTTCCTCGCATTGATGATCTATTAGATCAGCTAAAAGAAGATGTTTACTTTTCCAAGTTGGACTTGCATAATGGCTATCATCATGTCAAAGTAGCACAACAAGATGCATGGAAGACTGCTTTCATGGCAAAGCAAGCACTGTAAGAATGGATAGTTATGCCTTTTGGCTTAACTAATGCTCCTCCCACTTTCATGAGAGTTATGAATGATGTACTATGACCTTTTATTGATGATTTTGTAAATTGTATATTTAGATGACATTCTTGTTTTCAGTAAAACATGGGAAGAACATTTGAAGCATGAAGCCACATTCATCTATGAAGTTATATGTAGTCATGGAGGAATAAAATACGCGATCATCAAAGACCCTACATGCAAGTCTGGCAGCATAACATGGACACTTATACACCCACCATCAAAGACCTAACATGCTAGTCTGGTAGCGTAACATGGACATATATATACCCATAATCAAAGACCTAACACGTAGGTCTAGCAGCATAATGTGAACATATATATATATGCATCAAAAAAATATCTAACACACATTTCTGGTAGCGTAGTGGAGACATATATCTGGCAGCATAATGAAGACATATATCTAGCAGTGTAGTGGAAACATATACATATGTATCAACAAAAGATATTACATGCAATATTACATGGATTTCACGTTGATATTACAGTCCAAACATATATACGTTGGGCATAGAAATGTTGGTCATACGAATACATACACTACGCATAAATAATGGAAAGACAATATATATTAGAACGTATGTAATATAATGCCACGCAGTCAACGAAATATATATTAGAACACAGTCACATATATGCATGTAAACACAGTCATTGAAACATAGTCTTCTACATGGAACGTAGTCATGGATAAGCTGTGAAGTCATATATATGTTGCAGTCATGGATACGCTGGGGAGTGAAGGCTCACAGGTAAGAAGGAATACATTGGTCACCATGGAGTCATATAGACGTCATATATATATATATGGAGTGTAGTCAAGACATCAAGTGTAAGGAATACACTGTCCAGTTCAACATATGGGATACAATCATATCCATGAGCATACCTTATATGGAAATAATATAGCCTAGTTGCTTTGCTAGACTGCAAGCCATAGTAAGCAGCTAAGGCTGATATGTGTATGAACTCCATTATGAAGCAACAAAAGGATAACATGGGCACCATTATGAGCAGCATAATGGGCAACCTTCTGAACATCATGATGTATGATACATGGAGCATGGACAGTATCATGATAAATAGGCAGTATGATGAAATCATGAAGCAGCACGACACATGGGCAGCATGAAATATGTGGTCATGGACAACTTGATGTATGGGAAACACAATGATCATGAGCACCATGATGATGCATGATGCAGCATGATGGTGCTACACAGTAAGGTGCAGTACATGAACAAAATGGATAGGTGAAGTCATCACCTAGGAGAATTAGTTGAAGTAGAATTCCTTCAACTGAACTCATGTATCATCGTTATAAGAGATGATCTATGCTCAGATCTAGATAAGTCAAAGTATTGACTTCTGATGTATATATACTATTTCTCTCACTTTGTTTTCTGAAATTTGAAGAACATAAAAGAATAATTGATCAAGGTTTATCCCACACATTATGGGGTTTGTCCCTGGCTAGTGCCATATCTTGTGTCCTCTTGTCTTGGCATGCCTTCTGTGATTTATATTTATGTTCTATCCACAGTTTATCATAATGTTGATATGATTGCTAACTATGAAAATTTAAATAATTTTTTCTAGAATAGAACATACCTAAACTTAACATGGCATCAGAGCTGAGGTGAAGACAATGCCCAAGCAAGAGTGAAAGAGCAATCATCGAAGATAGTTGGGACAAGACAGAAGGATCAATGAGTTCCTCATGATTCACATAGAGTGAAGTTGAAGCTAAGCATATTAATAAAATGGCGCAGTGGAACTTCTGATGGCCTACCTAAAGATCACTTCATTGGGAAGTTCGGATCTAAGGGTGGAAGGGAAGGTGGATGTCTTGGTTATAAGTTTGGCCATTATGCAAAGGAGTGTTTGAATGGCAAAGATACAGGTCATCAAGGACACAGCTGACTCTTCAAGAAAGCAAGGAACCCCCGGAACAGAAGTCAAAGGTTTTAAGGTGGCATTTGTCGATGGAAAGGTATGTGTTTGAAAATAGAATTTTCAAAGATGCTTTTGAGATCAGGGTTGTATTAAGTTATAGGAAGTCCATTGGGGACCATGTCCATTGACACAACACTAGAGTTCTATGAGTCAGATGTTGACAGGGATGCCTAAATTCAAATAGAATAGGAAGGTACATGTATGATATGTACCGAAGGAAAATATTATAAGGGGACCATTCCCCTCATGCCACAAGTTCACAACTTTGGAACAACCCAAGGAATTTGAGATTCATGATCAGGAATCTCATGTAGGCAGGTGGTAGAAATCCCTCTATGGCTTCTACCAAAACACCCCGAGCATAGTATGAGAAGATCAATAGTTGTCTGATGAAGCTGAGATTCACTAGAGTGAAATCAATCCAAAACATCCGAAGGTTACGGATGGTAGACCTCTCATACCAACACCTTATGGGGATGGCCTATGAAGATCCTCTCACTTGCAGAAGTAAGAGGGAGTTGGATTCTGGATGTGAAAAGATAAACTCCAAGCCTGTGACTACCTTGATGAAGTTATACGGTAGTGATGTCAGACCAGACTTGGGAAAGTTCTTGGTGAACTTCTGTCTAGATATATGTCTTGTAGTTAGCATGGAAAGCTCATATTTGGTTGAGCCTCACTAGATTTGTGCCAAGAATCTTCTAAGATGTCTTTAGCGCACAATCCCTCATGGATTGAGATACACTAACTGCATGATTATTTGAATGCTGATTGGGCAGACAATGTGGAGGATCATTAGAGCACTTATTATTGTTGTTTCTCTTTGAATTTTGCTTCGATATCATGGATGAGCAGGAAGCAGAAGTCAGCTATCATAAGAACTATCGATATTGGATACATATCTACAAGTATGATCTCGTATGAAGCCACCTAGTTGGGGAAGCTCTCCAGTGAACTGTTTGTACACATGATGAATACCATTGTGATTCTATGTAACAACCAGAGGTGTGATTCGATTATTGAGGAATCTCGTATTCATCGATTTCTCCTGCATATAGACATGAGGCACTACCTTATCTGGGATATGGTAAGTTGATGAGCAAGGAGGCTCCATCACATTAAGATGATGTACAGGTTGATACACATTGTCAAAGCCCTGGGGAAAGATCAAATCTATGATTTTCCCTAATGACTCGGAGTCATCAAGAAACCCTTGTACAAGTGTCCTGCATGTTGCATGCATTGAGCTCTAGGAGCTCTGGGGGCTTGCGGTTCTTACCAGAGCAACATAAGACCACGAGGTGACTCACCCTCCCCTTGGTGGTGTGCACCGGAACAAGATGATTCACTCTCTTGTGGAATAAGATGATTTGCTCTCCTGTGTAGTAGGATGATTATTTCTCTTGTGAGGTCTGGATGATGTGTTCTCCATGACAATTGTAGCAGGATTGATGTGTTCTCCTATGAGGCCTGGATTGATGTGTTCTCTTATGAGGCCAGGATTGATGTGTTATCATGTGAGGCCTAGATTGATGTGTTCTCCGTGGCGATTATAGCAGGATTGATGTGTTCTCCTGTGAGGATAGGATTGATTAGTTTTCCTATTGAGGCATCCTACCCATGTAGTCTAGGACTCATGGGAAGTACCTCTCATCTGATCGATGAGTAGGGAAATGAAGTTAGGGACCATAGTAGTACCGATGGATGCATCATTGTATCTACCGCACTCCCTATGCTAGGATGACCTCCATTGATTTGGGATCAATGATACTAGTCTGGGACCAGTGGTAGGAGTTGTACCCCCTATGAAACTGACTTTGGGTCGATTGAGGACTGGTCTGGGACTAGTGATATGCACTCTGGGATTGACTTCGGGTCAATGGAGAATGGTATGAAACATTCTCGATCAATTATTCTTCTTCATGGTTCAGTACAGCTAAGTAGAGCTAAGCAGAGCAGAGCAGAGTTGAGCAGAGCAGTGCAGGGCACTGATGGCAGAGATAGTACAATCGGACTTATGGATCAACGGATGGAGTTCTCCCTAGTTGAGAGGGAGTGTTAAATTGGAAACTAGGGCCAAACTCCATGTGGGTCAGCTTATTTATGGCAACTACTATTTTTATTGGATCCCTCTCGTCGAGAGGTGTAGGATTGATCTAAAGATAATCCTATTCCGATAAGTATTTATGGAGATATGAATTTATTTTGATTATGGATTTATCATCTAGCCAACCAGCAACTTGAGTAGGCTCAGAAGCCCAAAAGACATGCCTATTCATCTCCTACGTTTTAGTATAAATTGAAGAGGACTTGAGGTCATTTGAATATACACATTCTTCATGTGTTCTCCTCTCCACGTCTTGGGTTTTTGGAGAAGGAGATAAACTATGAACTACATTGTCATAAAGTCTACCCTAAATCTAAGCACAACTAAGGAGGAGAAGCCATGCTCATCTATACATAGTCATAAAGGAATATGGAACCACGTACCTATATTCACAGTCATGAAGGACCATGAAGCCACATTCATCTATGAAGCTATATGCAGTCATGGAGGAATAAAATACGCGCTCATCAAAGACCTAACGTGCAGGTCTGGAAGCGTAACGTGGACACATACATACCCATCATCAAAGACCTAACACGCAGGTTTGGCAGCATAATGTGGAAATATATATACCCATCATCAAAGACCTAACACATAGGTCTCACAGCATGACGTGGACATATATATATGCATCAACAAAAGATCTAACATGCATTTCTGGCAGCGTAGTGGAGACATATATCTGGCAGTGTAATGAAGACATATATCTGGCAGCATAGTGGAAACATATACATACGTATCAACAGAAGATATTACATGGAATATTACATGGATTACATGCTGATATTACAGTCCAGATATATATATATTGGGCATAGAAGTGCTGGTCATAGGAATATATATGTTGGGCATAAATAATGGAAATACAATATATATTGGAATGTAGGTAATATAATGCCACGCAGTCAACACAATATATGTTAGAACGTAGTCACATATATGCATGTAGACGCAGTCATTGGAACACAGTCTTCTACATGGAACATAGTCATGGATAAGCTGTGAAGTCATATATATGTTGCAGTCATGGATACGCTGGGCAGTTAAGGCTCACAGGTAAGAAGGAATACATTGTTTATCATGGAGTCGTATAGACATCATATATATATATGGAGTGCAATCAAGACAGAAAGTATGGGATACAGTCATATCCCTGAGAAAACCCTATCTAGAAATAATATAGTTGAGCTTCTTTGCTAGGCTGCAAGCCATAGCAAGCAGCTAAGGTTGATATGTGTATGAACTCCATTATGAAGCAACGGAAGGATAACATGGGCAACATTATGAGCAGCATTATGGGCAACCTTATGAACATCATGATGTATGATGCATGGAGCATGGACAGTTCCATGACAAATAGGCAGTATGATGAAATCATGAAGTAGCACGACACATGGGCAACATGAAATATGCGGTCGTGGACAACTTGATGTATGGGTAACACAGTGATCATGAGCAACATGATGATGCATGTTGCAACTTGATGGTGCTACACAGTAAGGTGCAGCAAATGGATGAAATGGATAGGTGAAGTCATCACCTAGGAGAATTAGTTGAAGCAGAATGTCTTCAACTGATCTCATGTATCATTGTTATAGGAGATGATCTATGCTTAGATCTAGATAAGTCAAAATATTGAATTTTGATGTAAATATACTATCTCTCTCACTTTCTCTGCTGAACTTTGAAGAACATAAAAGAAGAATTGATCAAGGGTTTCCCCACACATTGTGGGGTTTGTCCCTGGCTAGCGCCATATCTTGTGTCCTCTTGTCTTGGTATACCTTCTGCAATTTATATTTATGTTCTATGTGCAGTTTATATTAATGCTGATATGATTGCCACCTGTGAGAATTTAAATAAATTGCTCTAGAATAGAACATACCTAAACTTAACATTTTGAGACATTTAATTATGCAGTAGTTAATTATCCCACATATGATAAAGAATTATATGCATTAGTGCAGAGTGTGAAAAACTAGAAACATTACCTACTGGGCAAGGAAACAATTACACATACATATCATCAACCACTTCAATATTTGCACTCACAAACTAAATTACAACAATCAAGACACTATAGGTGGATGGGTTTTCTACAAAAGTTTCATCTTGTCATTAGATATAAGAAAGGCATACACAATAAGGTTGCAGATATGTTATCAAGACCAATCATAAATCCATCTACTATACTTAAGCATAACTCAATATTGCATGAAAGATACATTGAAAAATATGCTCAAGATGTAGATTTTAAAGATGTACATGCAACTTTAAGTCATGGAAAACAAGTAGAAGAATTGGATTATCATTTTAAGGACCAAGTCTTATATCATTTGGGAAAGTTATGCATTCCACAAACTGAACGAGTTAACATAATCTAAGAAGCACATACTTCTCTAATATCAGGTCATTTTGGTGTAAGTAAAATAGTTGCACAAATGCAAAGGTTCTGTTATTGGCTAAGAATGCATGAAACAATTTCTAGATATATTAAAGGGTGTATCATGTGTGCTAAAAGCAAGCCCAACAATAGAAAACTAGGCTTGTACTCTCCACTTCCAATTCCTTCTCATCCTTGGGAAAATGTTTCCATGGACTTTGTTGGGGGATTACCAAAATCTAGAAAAGGTCATAATTATTTATATGTTATTGTGGATAGGTTTAGCAAAATGTTTGTTTTAATACCTTGTAACAAGAAGATTACAACTAAACAAACAAGAAAGTGGTTCTTTCAACATGTATGGGTTTATTTTGGATTACCCACTTCAATTGTATCTGATCGAGATTCCCAATTTGTTGGGAAGTTTTGGTTAAGTCTCTGGGAACTGATGGACACCGGACTAAAGAAGAGCACATCCTTTCATCCATAAAGAGATGGCCAAACAGAGGTGGTGAACAAGATAGTAATCCAGTTGCTCAAGGGCTATTGTAGCAAGCATCCCAAGCTTTGGGATGAACATTTATGTTATGTGCAAAATGCTTACAACCGTGCTAATCACTCTTCTACACAAAGATCTCCTTTTGAGACTTGTTTTTGTTTTACACCAAGGTCTCCCTTCAAGTTTGTGTTTAGTAAAGACATAGTAGTTGATGGACACAATGATGTGGACAAAGAAACCAAGTTAATTGAACAGATCCAAGAAATTCACCAGGCAGTGCAGGAACAACTAGAAAGTAGCCAGGCCAAGTACAAGGCAAGGCATGATAAGCATCGATTTGAGCATAGCTTCCAAGTTGGTGATCAAGTCTGGTTGTACATCAAAAAAGATAGAATGCAAGGTGAACGTAAGAAGTTGGAGCCAATAAGGTATGGGCCTTTCAAGATACTTGAGAAAATTGGTGAGAATGCTTTTTGCCTTAATTTTCCAGCTTACATGCACATCTTGTCAATAGTTAATGTAGAGAACCTGAGATGTTTGAACCTTCATTGATTGATCTGTTGCCTTCTATTGGTGATCTGTTGCCTGAATATCTCAATGAGTTGCAAGAAGATACAGTTCTGGATAGGAAGGTGAGAACTACGTGTAGAGGGGATGTTGAGTACCTAAGAATTGAACTCAAGGGTTCAAAACCAAGGAATGCAAGATGGATAGAGATTGGACAAGTGAGGAATTTGTATCCTCACTTGATTGATGCTTAAAAACCAAATTTTGGTGGTCCAAAAGCCTTTTCAGTGGGAAGGCGTGATCCAAATGGATCCTAGAAAACCCTCTAAGTCTTCAAAGTCTTCTAAAGATCAAAACTATTGCAAAATAAGAACTTGTAGAAATAGTGGATAACACTATCGGGAGTGAAAAGACATGAAGAGATAGTGGAAAAATAGAGTATTGGCAGTTTAAACAACTTTTCACAGGAGTCGTCGAATCTGGCCTATCAACGGTCCAGATTCGATTGGAATACTCGGTGAAGGTAGGCGGAGGCTATCGAAGGCGACCATATAAATGTTGTGATAGTGATCAGCGGGGTCAATGAGGATCATCGATCAAGTGTGTAGATCGATAGCGCAAGTTAACCCACCATATCACATCGACAGATTACAAGGGAGTGCTTACAATGGCCTGGAGACTATGCGATGTGCAATTGCAATATATATTGCATCACAATATCACGTCAGAGAATTACAAAGGAGCGGGGCTGATAACAAACGTGACTTGTGATAGCTGGACCCGATGTGGTTACAGATGATATTATATATATTTTGAGATCCGGAAAACAACATTTTCCTATGTATTTCGCATTTCAGCTACAACGAATGAAATACAAATGAAATGCGCTGATGCGATGAAACCAAACCCGAAAGGGTTTATTAATGCAATTGTATATTATTTCAAGTCCAATATGAGCCATTTTCCAGGATTTTCAATGTTTTAATATATTCTTCAAATATAAAGGGAAACCACAAAACGAGCGGGATTTCGAGTGGGCCGTAGGCAGTAAGTGGTTTTGGCCAGGTTCCGCTCGAGCCCATACGCTGCCTGCCATGTGGCCAAGCACTGGAGAGAGAAAACCACCCTTTTCGAGTAGTTAACCCTCGTACGCATGAGCCTGCTTAAAATGAATCTCAACCATGGATCTAGATCACTCAGATCAACAATGGAGATGCGATAAGCAATATAAAGGCAGACTTGATAGGTGTATAGAGTGCATCTAAGGATATTTGAACTCTGATAAATGGAAGTTTGGAAAATTTTCCTGTTTTTTTAGAGTATTTATCTATGTAAACAAAGAACGCTATTTTTGGGGATTTCGAAGGCCCAATGGTCCCTTCTATTGCAGAACAGGTGGCCACCTTCCTTGAAGATGTTATGCCATGATTGCTAATGCTCAGAAGGGGATTGAAGTAGACGAGGTTGGGATCCAAAGAACCCGAGAAGAAGAGGAAACAAACAGATAGTGCTGATTGGCTTAAAAGCCACAAAATACAGAAGAGAGAGACAAGAAGTGTTGGGACAGAGAGAAAATAGAGATAGAGAGTGAGTTTGTGTGCTCAGAGAGACTTGAGGGATTCAAGTAAACTCCTGTTGTTTTCTATCTGTGTGTTGAGACTCAAATTGAGCTCACTTTTGTAAAAATTTGCTTCTGAAGACAAAATAGAGAGGTCACCACTGAAATCTAGACCAGGATACATAGCCCAAGAGTTTTGGGTGAACTCCTTATTAAACTTGATGTGTTATGTGTGTTTGTCTATTATGTTTCTTTAACTGCTTCATTTCCTATATTATCTGTAATCTTATCAATTCGTTGCACTAAGAAATGTAGGAAAATCCATGCACATGAGTATATAATACCTTAAAATTAATCTAAGATGTTCATTTTCAGATCGTTTGGAACTTGATAATATGCCAAAGTGCCACAAATTCTAAAATTTTTACTTATATCCTAATGAGGGCTCCTTAGGTATCGTACTATGAATTGGGTTTTTAGGATTTGTATTCAGATAAAACATTTACATTTCAAGATTTATCTAACTATCTTCAAAATTGATTTGTTCTTCCACTCCACTAAAAATTTGTTGGGGGTGTGAAAGCCACTATTGTTGGTCTCCTAAGACCTTGTTTGTTTCAAAAAATAACGAAATTCATTTCACAACTCCTCACCTCCTTGGTCTCTTTGCAGCACATTAATACTTATACCACTAATACTTTTCATCAATGTTTTCAAATCTTTAAATGTCTTCAAAACCTGTGATTTATTTTTTAGAAAATAAATCTAATTTTTACTTGAAAAATCATTAATAGAAGTAACAAAATAGTTTACACCCCTAAGGGTCTCAGTTCTCATTGGATCACAAAGATCAATGTGAATTAATTGAAGTCCCTATCTTGGTTTCCATCTTCAAATTTAATTTGGCATTGCTTGCCAAATATGCCTCACACACCTTTTTTCTCTTGTATTTGTGGTACGCCATTCACCAAAATAAGCTTCTTGACCAAATCAAGGTAGAAATAATTCAGATAACCATGATTTTCATGCGAAAGTTGGTTCTTCAAACTAAATTTCTTGTTGCTTGCATGAAATTGTTTCAAATTTGTACATCTCATAACATACTACAGGAGGAATCCTAGAGAATAGTTTTGCATGGAGCTTGCTCATATGGAAAACAACTAGGAAGAAGCATTTGCCATGCTCCAAGGTGTTTCATTAGCACACAATTAGGGCATATGAAAGTTATTGGTGTTTGGGGATTCGAGAATCATCAACAGGGATATGATTCATTGTAAAACTTCAAAGGAAAATAAGTTGGCTCATTTTTTTTAGAATGAGAACCCTGAAATGAATGCTTGAATGGTGTGATTGTTTCATGTCCTAGGGTCGACACACGAGCAATCTTAGCTCATGAGAAAATTTTTGGCAATTAATAGTACATGGATATGAGCATTATCAAGGCATTCCATAACCATGTGTTTGGGTCAAAATGGAAATTGTCTAGTCTAGTAAGAAGAATAATATTTTGTTTAATCTCTCCTTAGGGACAATATATTGGTTATCTCTTTCACTATACTTCCCGTTGTTGACTTCATAAATTTTATATTATAATAAAATTTTCTAGTTCATGTTTAAAAAAAATTACTGGCAGTTGTGTATACCTATGGCCACAATATAATAATTCCTCTTTACCAAACATCACTTCTTGTAGAAAAGGAAAAAAAAATTCTCATCTACAATCTTGTTGACAAAAAGATAATTTTCCTTTGAAACAAAGGAGATAAAGGATATTTCTAATGATTTTATGACTGCCCTTTTAAATTCTTTTTCGTATTTCTCCTTTATCCCATTTATAACATATTATGTTATCTCCTAATATAATTATTAACTTTATTTTTACATGTATCAAATTTTGAGAAGTTTCCTCCCAATGACATGTTAGGTAGCTCCAAAATTAATTTATCAACGACCATATATACTGAGATGATTTAACTTACTTTTTTACAAACATAAAAAGATTGTCAATTGTAGGTTCACCCAAATTTTGTAGTTTCATTAATCTGAAAAATTTCTCCTATGTCTACCACCTTTTCCTTTACATCCAACTCTAGTTTTATTCCTCTCTGTTTGTATCCCTTTTAAGACACTGAAGGCATCTAGTTTTTTCTAATATGTTTTAGTCTCAATCAAATTCATAGTTTTACTACTCTTTGAAAAATTGCCACTATGTTTACCACCTTTGACTTTACATTTTCCAGTAGCTTTATTCCTCTCTTTGTTCAAAAACATCCCTCTTCTATATATTATTTTGTCCACAATAATTACAATATTTAGGCTTGCTGGTTTGATAATTACCTTTGTATTTTGTGAACTAATTATTTTCTAGTCAATGTTTGTTTGGTCCTTGGTATTCATTCTTTCTTCAATGATTTATCCTCTTGGATAAGAAAGCCTACTACTTCTATGAATGATGGCACTTCAATTATAGAAGAAATGCATAACAAGGTCACAAAATTACGGTACATGTATGAAGGATTTTTCAATAAAATGGTTGCAAACTCCATGTCTTCGATGGTGCTCTTAAGCATGGGCAATTCATTCCCAAGTTCATTCACTTTTTTGACATTTTCTTAATTTATTTCAGAAATCTTTAAATTTGTCATAAGACTATAAGTTCATTTGGTGTTTCATATAATATTTATAATTTACACCAGGTTGGACAACACAATTTATCACGTAATTTTTTGAAGTATGTCATCCTGGCTTTCAACAACTATGAGAAGGAGGGAATTTTTGTTCTATAGTTGGTTGATCATTCACCCAACTCTTTTGGTGTTTCTCCATTGATAATATGCCATAGTTCATTGTATGAAATAATCCTCACCATCCTCTGTCTCCAAGCTAGAGAAGATCTCCCATAAATTGAATGGGAGAACTTCTCTAGCTTGGAGACAGAGGATGGTGAGGATTATTTGAATGATCAACTAACTATAAGAAAAAAAGTTCCCTTCTTCTCATAATTGTTGAACCCGTGAATGACATACCTCAAAACATCACATGATAGTTTGTGTTGTCCAACCTGGTGTAAATTACAAAGA
Organism: Pinus taeda; assembly: GCA_000404065.3. Lineage (NCBI taxonomy): Eukaryota > Viridiplantae > Streptophyta > Pinopsida > Pinales > Pinaceae > Pinus > Pinus taeda. Next base: position 44,555 of record APFE030132059.1, on the reverse strand, counting down.
TTATATGAAATACAAAATGAACTTATAGTTTTATGACAAATTTAAATATTTCTGAAATAAATTAACAACATGTCCAAAAAATGAATGAACTTGGGAATGAATTGCCTATGCTTAAGACCACCATTAAAGACATGGAGTTTGTAACCATTTTATTGAACAATCCTCCATACATGTACCATAATTTGGTGACCTTGTTATGCATTTGTTCTATAGTTGAAGTGCCATCATTCATAGAGGTAGTAGGATTGCTTATCCAAGAGGATAAATCATTGAAAAAAGAATGAAGATAAAGGACCAAACAAGAATTCACAGGAAAATAAGTAGTTCACAAAATACCAAAGGTAATTATGAAACCAAGAAACCTAAATATTGTAATTCTTGTAGAAAGAATAATATATATAAGAGGGATGCTTCTAAAAAATAGAGGAATAAAGCTAGAGGCAATTGTGAGGTGAATGGTGGTAGACATAGTGGAAATTTTGTAAAGAGTAATAAAACTATGACATTCACTGAGCCTAAAATAGATTAAAAAAATTAGACCCTTTTAAGTGTCTCAAAAGGGATGCAACAGAGAGGAATAAAACTAGAGATCAATAAAAAGGAAAAGGTGTTAGACATAGGATAAATTTCTAGAGAAATGAAACTAAAAATTTTAATTAACCTACAACTGAAATTTTTTTATGTTTGTAGAAAAGGAAGTTAAATCTTCTCAGTGTCTATGATTACTGATAACTTAATTTTGCAATTGCCAAACACTTCACCGGGGGGAAACTTCTCAAAAATTGATACATGTAAAAATAAAGTTAATAATTATATTAGGAGATAACAGAATATGTCATGTATGGGGTAAAGGAGAAACACAAACAAGAATTTAAAGGCAGTGATAAAAGCATTAGAAAAATTCTTTATGTCCTTTGTTTGAAAGGAAAATTCTCTTTTTGTCAACAAGATTGCAGATGAGAATTTTATTTTCATTTTCTATAAGAAGCGATGTTTGGTAAAGAGTGATTATAATATTGTGGCGATAGGTATACACAACTGGCAGTAAAAAATAAAAATAAACAAGAAATGGAAAATTTTATTATAATATAAAAGTTGTGGTGTCAATAAGGGGAAGTACAACTAAAGATACAACCAATATATTGTCCCTAAGGAGAGATTAAACAAAATATTCTTCTTCTTACTAGACTAGAAAATTTCCATTTTGACCCAAACACATGGTTATGGAATGAGAATAGCACCATTCAAACCTTCATTTGAGGGTTCTCACTCGAAAAAAAAAAGTGAGCCAACTTATTGTCCTTTGAAGTTTTACCATGAATCATATGCCTGAAGAACCAGCTTTGGTATGAAAATCATGGTTATCTAAATTATTTCTACGTTTCTTTTGTCAACAAGCATAATTTGGTGAATGGCTTACCACAAATAAAAGAGAAGAAAGGTGTGTGAGGCATATTTAGCAAGCAATCTTGAATTAAATTTGAAGATGGAAACTAAGAGGAACATAGGGACTTGATTTAATTCACAGTGATCTTTGTGCTCCAATGACAACCCAGTCCCTTAGGGGTGTAAAATATTTTGTTACTTCTATTAATTATTTTTCAAGGAAAAATAGATTTATTTTTTGAAAAGTAAATCACAAGTTTTGAAGACATTTAAATATTTGAAAACATTGATGAAAAATATTAGTGCTATAAGTATTAATTTGTTGCAAAGAGACCAAGGAGGTGAGGAGTTGTCAAATGAACTTAGTTATTTTTTGAAACTAAGAAGGCATTACGATACCAACAATAGTGTCTTGCACACCCCATTGTAGTGGAGTGGTAGAATAAATCAATTATGAAGATAGTTAGAAGAATCTTGAAATGAAAATGTTTTATCTGAATAGAAATCCTAAAACCCTAATTCATAGTACGATATCTAAGGAGCCCTGATTAGGATATAAGTAAAAATTTCAAAATTTGTGGTTGTTTGGCATATGATCACATTCCAAATAAGACACAATATAAAACACAATAAAATAGAAAAATGTATCCATTGGTTATATCATAGAACATAATTGAAAGGATTCAAGTTATATGATATTTAGATAAGAATATCATGTTTGTAAAATGTAATTTTTTATGGAAAGCCTCAACAAGGGAAGACAACTAGTTGCAATATGGAAGTTTGTAGGTACAACAACAACCATAAACCAAAACTCCTCTCACATATAGAAGGAGAAAAAAAGTAGAGAAAGATGAATGAAAATTCCCCACCAATACGAAAGAAGAAAATAATGAAGAAGAAGATGTAGAATTGAAGGACAAAAAAGAAAAACTAAGGAATGCATAGAATAAGTGAAAGTGGTTTCATAAAAATAATTAAAATGTAAAACAAGATGAGATACAACATGGAGAATACAAAACAGAAACCAAACCACCTTATCATGTATATATTTCATTGATGAGTTAATGTTTTAACTCCCATGGTAATTTTTCTTTTGAACAGGTTAGTGAGAGGTAAAAAATGATAGAGATGCAATAAAAGTAGAGTATGAGACCTACATAAAAAAACAAGACCTGGAAATTTAGTAGAGTTTCATTGGATAAAAATTGATAGGTTGCAAATTAGTGTACATAACAAAGTTCAAAGTGGATGGTTCGGTTGATAAACAAAATCAATCTTGTTGCAAATGAATATGTACAACATGATGGAAGAAACAATGAATAGACTTTTGAGCTTTTGCTTGTACAACAAAGTTGATTACTATAAGATTATTGGTGGCCATGGTAGCATAGTTGATCACTAAAAGTGCGTTCTTGAAGGGAGATATGGAAGAAGTGGTGTTTATGGAGGAGCAACAAGGATTTGTCATCAAGGATTTTCCAACACCAACTTATGCTTCTAACCTAGGATGGTGTAAGAATAAAATACATGATGTATTTTATCTATGACATGGATGAATAAATATAATACATGATTGATTCTTCTAAATATCTATTGCATGCATGTTTACTGTCAAAGAAACTTTTAACAAAAATCCTACCTTTACAGTAACTTTTGTATTAAAGACCCTTGTTATCTCATTTTTTCCACTTAGTTTGGGGAAATTTTGGGCCTGGTGGCCCAATCTTGGAAACAAAACATAACACACACACACCACACGCACACACACACACACACACACACACATATTATTTATATATATACATAGGAGATATATATATAATCTATATATTATATATATAATATATTATATAGTTGAAGAGAGAGAGAGAGAGAGAGAGAGAGAGATAAACAAAAAATCCCTAAGTTATAAATTTATAAGAACACCCCCTAAGCAAGCTATTTTCATTCATAATTTAATATTTGAGTTGAGATATTGTTAGGACATGAAACATTATTGTTTGGAGATGAAATTTTTATTTGGATACATTCTCACCATTTATATCCATTCTTAGATTTATTGGATTCGAGACTGTTCTTTGTGGCTGAGACAAGTCTTGTTTGGAGCTAAGACAACAATATTTGGACGAAGAAAATGTATTGTTTGGAGGCATAAAGTGTATTTTTCTTCTTTACATGTCCTAGAGGTAGGAAAAGTTTTTTTTGGAAGTATAAAGGGTGCTTTTGGAGCAACTTTCCTAATTTGAAGGTGGTTGTTTGGTTGCTTCATTCTGGATTAGAGATTCAAGTGACTTGCAAATCAAGAATGGAAAAGGTATTTAGTTCATAAAAAAATGCATGTTTTTTATTCATCATTCATGTATGATATGTATAATTCCAATAAAGAATTTTTTGTACATTTTAAATAGATTTTTGATTTCTTTAAAATCGAGGCCCTTCTAGCCATCCTATAGCCCAGTCCCCTCTTCCCCCATTCTAGAAACTTATGCAACTTAGGGTTAATTCCACTCCAATTATATCTCACACGTAGTTCAAAGTAACAAATATTGATTATTAGCTAAAAAAATCCCAACCTCAGATAAAGAGCATGGTAAAAGGAATTATTATAGTAACCTTGAATGGTAGTTCCTGTCAACTTGATTCTTTCTCATTTTTATGCAAGGGCTTTGAGAAAATCTTAAGAAACTAACATGATCAAGCTATATGAAATCCATCTACGGATTTCTAGTCTTATGGAGATCGATATGGCATAGACACTAGACAGAGGGTAATAAGTCTTTGGAAGAATCAATTTGTTCATTCTTCATACTATTTCCATTCTTGAAGGACGAGGCAAAGAAATGGTTAGGTAGGATTGACAAATCAAAAACTCATTTGGGGATAATGTAGAAAGATGAAATTTTTTTGATAGATGGGAGAGGAAACCAAAAAATGGAAGAGGAAAACTTTTTTATTTCTAGCCACAAAATCTTCCATACTGTAGGTATGTAGTCAAAATGGGACCACTATTATCACTATAGATCCAAGCATCAGATATAACTTTGTCAATGTTGATTTCCAACTCATATAAACCAGAAAACAAATATCATAAAGAAAACACATGCATATTCCATATGGTGAGAAGGATCCAATGTATGACGATTGAAAAATCATTATGGAAAAACATGTTTTGTATTTAATATGAAACATTTAGACATTATTCTTGGGGCCCTCTAGTTGGAACCATTGGTATCTTTTTCTTTTAAACTGAAAAACAAATTATGAAGTTTTGGTAGAAGAAAACAAACTAACCTTATAAGGAATTACAAAATAAGAAGAATGGTTATGCAAAAGAAGAGAAACAAGAGGGAAAAGGGAAAAGGACTCTTTGAGAGGAAGATAAGGCATGATCATTAATAATTTTACTAATGTTCAAAAATCACTAAAATAGGTCGACAAGACTAGAGTAAATAAGTCGTAAGAGTAGTGTGGGAATGTCTTGGCACTCCTTGATAAGTAGCAAATAAAATAAATACAATTGGAAATAAAGATAATACTCACGAGTGAGAAGGGGTAAAAGTTAACTAAGGGAAAGATACTATAATGTGCTTGAAATATAAGTACATGTAGAAGTGAAAAAGACAATGTATGCCATCAACAATAATTGTGAATGTACCAATTCAATATCTAGTATTTCCCTTTGTGTAATGCCATGGAATGATAAATCTTAGTTGGGTGATCCTAACAAGAGCCTAGGAACGAACAGGGGAAGCATATCTAACTTCTGAGGCCAAAGAAAAAGATTTGGTGATGGGAAACTAACCACTAGCTCCGAAATGGGAGACCTCTATGCGTTACAACAAACTGCAGCACATACACCTATGTGACTGTGTGCAAGTGGGACATCTCCCAAGAAAATAGGTGGGTGTGCACCATCTCGTTGACCTAATGTACTCTATATCACTGGATGGAGTATCCAAATGAAAGAAGCAATCAACCTAGAGAAAGGAAGTTTTGATGTGACCTATAAGTTCTATTTCTTATAAATGATAACTACTAACATGGTCTAGATATAAAAATTCGATCTACAAATTTATTGGTTTTTTCTCTTCAATGTTCTTTCAAAACACATTTTAGATGAAAAAAACATTAATCAAGTTTCAACAAGAGATGGATACTTTTGTAACATATTTGAAAGAAAAAACCAATTCTCATACTCAGGTACATCAAGAAAAAATGAGAATATGAAGCTCTAAAACATCTCATATCTGACTCAAAAATACACTCCTTCCATCAATCGTTTTAGAATCAAAACATACTAGAGATAGCCAAAACACCAAGTTGAAAAACAGGACGGCTAAAAAAAAGTATATGCAAATTTTAGTAAATGATGAATGAGAAATGCTTAAGGAAATATAGCGGGTAGGTTTTCATTAAACAACAAAAAATTAGAGTTTGGAGGAGGGACCTTTTTCCTTTTTTTTCTTGTTTTCCCTCTTATTTTAGCTAAATATGGGGGACATGGGCCTAAGAAAATGATGGTTGTCCTAGATGGTTGAAACCAGACTACAGTTCTAGTACAACAACTAGTTCAGACCCAACCCACTGTGAACCTGGTCTAGACTAACCAGCTCCAATAACTTTGCCTTGAATCTTTTGTGATTTATAGATCCTCCAAGGAAATTCCTTTCTTTCAAAAATAACAATGTATTTGAAGAAATATTTTTCAAACCTAGAGAACCAATGGGAATTAATGATCCAATCATGCAAGCATATAATAGTGCAACTTGCTTGAGATCCCCCAATAATTCAGTAGCAATAATGGGATCATATAACAAACCAATTGGTCGATTAACGATTTGACTGCAAACCCCTTTCCAAGGCACTTCAATCTCACAATTTTGAGGCCCAGAAAAAGTTACATTCAAGGACTCCTCTACGTTTTTGTAAATTTCATTTGTGTAGATATATAGAAATAACCCTAAAATGAAATTGTTCAACTTTTAAATTCAAATAGAAATTGGAAGTACCATGTAGCAAAGTTTTAGGAGATTTTTTAGTATTTAATTGATTCTTTAGGTTAGGTATTCAACCTAAATGTAATAATAGACATTGAAAGTTATTTCTCCATTGACCAGTTTGGCTATTTGCATATGTTAAAATTTCTCTTCTTTGCTATATAAGACCTAGTTGTTTAATGTTTTCATGGATAGTCACCAAAAAATCTAGAAACTATCCTTAATTGCAATTCATTGAACTGATATCTTTCTTAACCTGAGGTCATGTCCACTATAGTAAATTTGTGAGCTTTCTCTAATTTATGAAATCGAGATCAAAATGAAAATAATTCCGAAGCTATTCCATCCCTATAATTTGTCCAGGATTTAATTTGAAAAAATATACAATATAAAAAATTGGTACAACGTTCCATCAAAGGATCAAAGCATTTAATAAAACATATTACTATGTCATCCATGACAGAAAACAAATATATTCCATAAAATATTTTCTCCACTAACCTGATTTAAAATGAAGCTTTTCCATTGATGCACTCGGGCACAGACAGAGACGATGCAGCTAATTGAAGAGTATTGAGGCCTTGGGTCCATTCTAAACTTTCCCTTCTCGTCACAGTACACCAACATCACCTTTCTAGCTAGGCCAGGTGAACCCTCTACTGTAGGAGTAGAAGGACTTGCCAGGAGATAGATGAGATTCTTTTTTCTTACCCGATGTTGTGGGTGTTCAGAACCCCAACATATGCATCATATTTTATGTTGAGGATATGGAGAAGGCGTACATGCCTTGTTGGGCTCCTCTATAATCGAAAGCGAGATTGGTTCATATGGTGAATATAGAGGAAGGATTTTCAATTGCTAGTTTTAGATAAAAAGGAATGCATGATAGAGGAAAACTACTTCATAAAAAAAGGGTTTGAAAGTAGGTAATACAAGGGAAAAATGGTAGATTTTTCATGAATTGTGTCAAAGACATGAAGATTTCAAAAAGTGAGATAGTTCATTAACAATGAAAGATAGAGGGATGTTTTTTCCTATCAATGGGATATAAATATTTTTCCTCATGATTTAATGTAAAAATAATATCATTCACTTTTTTAATCTTTTAAGTAATTAAAATTGGCAATTTTATTTAAAGGTGGAAAGTAAAGGAATTATATCCAAAGGTGTAGGGAAAGCTAGTAAGAGTAGATGGAGGAGATGTTATAAGTGAATACAATGTACATATCACCTCTACTCTTGGTCTTTACATCACTAGAAACAACCATATATCACCTACACTTATGTTTTCTTGTGTTATTTTTCATCCACACATCTCTTTCATGATAGAAAGACCTACATAGTATTTTTCATGCATGACTCTTTTGTCTTTTCCCATCAAGATTAAACAATAAAAAACCTATAATTGGTTAAATTTTCTATATGTATTCTACATAAGGTAATTGGTACACCCTGTCTAAAAGTGAGATAAATATGTTTTTTTAAACACATGGTGAATCGGTAACTGCTAGTCCTAATATATGGGAGACCCAGGATCAATCCTCGTAGTTGCCACTATAATACTAAGAGTACATCCAACTACTTGCAAGTCGATAGACTAAGATCCTATGGTTTTAGCAAAGAGAGACTCTCGTGCCACCAAGGCGGTGGTGGGGAATCTGCTTCTCGAACATCCATCACAGGAAGCCAATGTACTCAATGAGATTTGAACTACGGTCTCCCAGGCTTCGCCCAAGTAGACTTACTATCAAACCACACATCACTGTACAAAGTGAGATAAATATGTTAAAGAAAACATGCTTGATAAACATATGGATCCATGTCGATTGTGGCCTTACCCCAATTGCTTCCCATTTAATTCTCCTGACATGGCTTGTTTGAGGAGTAATGAGGAAAATTTGCTGGATCATGATATACCTAACCATAGAGTTCTCTTTTCATGGGTTCACATAAGTACTAATGGATGAATGACCTATGAATGCATGTGATATAATGCAATTCATGTAAATTAATTTGTATTCTGATTTTGATATATATTTTAAAAAAATAAAAAACTTTTAATCTTTGAAATTTTAATCTAAATAATAATAGAGTGAACATATTTTATACACCGAAATTGTGTGTGTTCAATTTATTTAACAATGTAATAGTACATATATAAATAAATAAGAGTTTGTTTTGAGGTAAAAGTGTTATCTTCCCATATTAAGAAGTTGTTGAGTAAATTTCAATTATGCGCTAACTTTAAACATCTTGTTGACCAAAATCATTCATCAATCCATGATCCAAAAACCTCCTAAAAATACAAAAAAATAATACACATGTTAGGCCAACTCTACATCACAATGATCAATACATTAACAAACCACAAACTTTTCATGTATGCTCATAAGCATTATAAAATATTTTTTATGATAGGTAGGAGTTGATAATCCCAACTTTCACCCTTACTGAGTTGGACATGTTATTATCCTTGTTAGTAAGTCTTCATCCTCATCTTCCATTGGTTCAATGCATCAAATCAAATCTCGATGAATAAAGTATGTATGTGATCTAACTTGGCATTTGCGTCTCATTCCTCAATCATGTATACATTACCAAATTGTTAGCATCCATATAAAGGAGTGGAAATCAACCAAAATAGATGGTGCCTAACTATTGCAACTACCAAGTACATGGATCGTTCATATTCTCAATGAACTCCCACTAAATGTATAGGAAACTTCATGTTTTTAGGCCTATCACACCCCTTAGAATTTACAGCCAACACAATCTACTCATAGAGAATTTCGTTGACACATGGCCCATAGTCTATCAAAGGTTGTGCACTATATTAAACAAGTTATCCAGGTCATCAAGGGCACATGGATAATTGGTATTCCTTCATACAAGAGTCATATAATGATATTCCCTTTACATAATAATACATAGGTATGGTTAGATACTATTTACATTCTCCATATCATGGAGGCAATAGGCACAAGCTTTTATAATATCACATGTTATTACAATACTCCTCCCAAGTACCAACCACTAGTTATTCATTGTAAAAAGTTTCTAGCATATCTACAACAAATTATTCATATATTCTCCTCCATTATGATTTACTTATAGGATTTTCATCTCAAACAACATACGAATTGGAGACCAATCATACATTTTGGCCAAATATTAGGACCACGTGAAATAATCAAGAAATTATTGTACTCTATGGCCTAAGATCAACCTACAGTATAAAATTTGAACTATATGGAATTTTATGAACATACTTCTATCTATCAAGACACCTATGTACCTAAGTAATGTTCTTGCTAATTCTCAAGAAAAATGTTATAGATATAGAGTGCATCCAAATTGGTCTAGCACTCTATACCTACTAATCTAAGGACTTATTACACCACATTAATTAAACGACCTTCCACTAATGAACAATTAGAGGAGATACAACCTCTTGCTATATTTTCCTTTTAGATATAACACGCCATATCAGTCAAACCCAAGAATTCCATTTCCATCGAAAAAAATTTCATTGGAAGGCTACAATAATCAACAAAAGATAATGGTACATGTGACTAAAGAATTTTCCCTACATATTTCTCTAGGGTCATGAACATACTTGGTGTCTTCATATACATCTTCAAATTATGGATTCAACATTCATATTGGATAATCATATGTTGCCTTTTATTTGTTAGAATTATGGAGTTCATCAAAATGATTGCATTCCCATATTGGGTTAAGTAAGCTCAATACACTTTTTAAGTTTTGACTTCAACACAATTTTATGATCACCATGAGAGTTCAAATTCAAGCTTTTGTGATCCATATTTGGAATATTTGAAACTAATTTCGGAGGAAATCACACTGGTAGATTTAGGTCAACGTGTTTCAAACCAACTAGTGTGGTTCATAATGACGACAAGATGAAAGATCAGGTCATAGCTGTAAGATAAATAGAGAGTCAAGGCATTCCAAAGACTATATGGAAAACGACTAAAAAAACGGCTATTCTTTTGACATGATAGGAAAAGGGACAAAATATTTTAATTTTATTATATTATATTTAATAATAAATTAAATTAAATATTAAATCAATAATAATTAATAAATATTAAATACCAGACTAACATGACCATCAATTTCTAAAAATAATAAGAAAGGATTATGACAATTTCAGACTAAGGCAAAGTGATAACTTCAAATATAAATAATTATCAAAAAGGGAGAAATAAAATAAAAAGTAAATATAATAATTTAATAAAATTTTTAATTAGTTATAAAAATAGAAGTAAAAATAATTATCAGGTTATAATTTAAAAATTAAAAATTTAATATGTTAACTTAAATTTTATTTGAATTTGAATATTTATATTTACTTTTATAGTTATTTAAGGAAAAAAGATTTAAAACAATGATTCCAGTAAAATGGAAAAAATAATTAATGATTTATTTATTTAATGATTTTATTATTGATATATTATTTATTATTGATTTATCAATCTAACTCCATCAAGTTTACCATGGAGAAAGAAGTTAATGGTTGCCTCCCTTTCCTAGATTTCCTCTTTTCTAGGAAAGAAGATGATTCTTTTTCCCATTAGGTGTTCCGAAAGAAAACTCATACTGAGCAGTATGTCCATGCTAGATCCCATCATTTCCCTACTCAAAATTTGGGTGTTCTCTGCTCTCTTGCTACTCGTGCTTTGAGGGTCTCTGATGCCAACCATTTTTCTAAAGAGAAATCCCATCCCTTGAAGGTTTTTATCAATAATGCTCACAATAAGAAACAAAGCCTTAAAGCCTTCCTCAAAGCTAGTAAAGGTCCTAAGGTTAAGAAAGACCCTAATGATCACAGTTCTGGAGTTCACCTCCTCTTCATCCAAGGGACCACTGACAGGATTGCAAGAATCCTTAGGAAGCACAACATTCCCTCCACCTTTCAACCACTAAATACCATAAGAAGTTCTTGAAAATCAACAAAAGACTCGGTGGACCCTAAGTATATGAAAGGTGTTTATGTCATCCCTTGCTTGTGTGTGACCTCGTACATTGGCAAAACAGGTCGATCCATTAATCAAAGGATTAAAGAACACGCTACCAATATCAAGCATGGAAGGACCCACTCTTCAGCCTTAGTAGAGTATGCACAATAGACTAAACATCAGATATGCATTGTGGAGGCTAAGGTCATTGCAAAGATTTCTCACTTTCATCACCAAATTTGGGGAAGCTATAGAAATTGAGAGGAGGCATAATAATCTTAATAAAGACGAAGGTTGGAAAATCAGTAGCTGCTGGATTTTGGCCATTTCCTCTTAAGCTCCCTTCCTTTCCTTTCTCTTTGTCGTCTTTCCAATTTTTCCTTTACTCTTATTTCCTTTTTTTTTTTTACCTCGAATAACTATAATAAATAATTAAATTTTATTTTCCTTTTATTTATTTTTCCCCTTTGACCGAATCATTGTTTTTAAATCTTTTTT
>APFE030132059.1:8630-32100 GCA_000404065.3 Pinus taeda | reverse complement strand
AATAAATAATAATAAATAAATAGATAAATTGTCCCTTTCATATCCTATCAAAAAGATAGTCATTTTTTTCGTTGTTTTCCATATAGGCATTGGAATGTCTTGACTCTCTACACCTATGATCTAATCTTTCATCTTTTTATGATGATGAATGACAATGGTTCGTTCAAAACGTGTTCACCTGAATCTACTAATGTAATTTCTTCCAAAATTAGTTTCAAATATCCCATCAAAGTTCTATATCAACATGTAGAAATGGATTTTGATCTAAGGAAACCACTTCTATTTCTATAATACATTTTTTCCTATCAAGCTAACCAGGGCCAATTATTAGCCACGATGGAAAGTAGATTTGGTTTGTTCTTGAAGTCACCCACCGAAGGGATGTGACTTCTAAGACTCATTGAAGACGTTGATATCTACCACATTGCCCTAGCCACACAAACATATAATTTCTTTCAATAACTTGTTTTATTCTAATATTTCCCCAAATCCAAAATACAACTAACAATAGATAGTAAAGAAACAACTGAAGAGAGTGTACTCAAGGGTGATGCCATTGAAGTAGTGGCTAATTGGAGCTATGCTTGATCATATCTATGCTCCGTGGAAGCCCCATCAATGATCAAAGGAACAATCACAATGAAGTTTGGAGTTTTATTTGTCGAGACAATAGGGGTAGTTGAGACAGTTGCAGAAAGGAAGGGAGGAGTCATCACCATCACGAAAAATACTTTCTCTTTCATCTTGGGTATACATGCCTTTGTTTCCATGGAACCCTAATGGAAATTATATAGCATTGTGGTTGTGGTTGTGACAATTATGACATTTGAATGGGATGTCCTAGTACTCTAAAATCTGAGGAGAAGTGATGCCATGATGTTGGATTTTCATTTCACCCCATAAGTTGCGTCTAATACCCAGATTTACCAATACCCCTGCCACCTTCATCTCCATAAAATCTTTGAAAGTTAGGTCAACCTTCAAGCATTCCCATAACTTGTTTCCAATTTCCCTTAATAATTTCTTCAATCAAAATTGTACGTATATTCCCAAAATGTGAAACTAGATAAGGGCCTTGTCTAGTCTCTCTTGAGTGGTATAAAAAAGAGGGGTCTAATGCTTAAGCATGATGGAGTCTATAATCCAAACCTTATTCAAATCCCATTAAAACTCTTTATACATGTTAAAAAATAAAATGAGCTAACCCCTTACCAGTAACTTGAAAGTTGGCAATGGGTTGATGTGAGCCTCCCACTCCTTTTTCATTCATTTTGAAATTATCTTTTTGCTAAAATGATGGCCATGAGAACAACCCACAAATGAAAACTTAGAGATTTTAATGATTTTGTGCATATCAATCTTATCACCTGGAGCAAAGGAGTGTTGCCCCCTTCTTTTCCTTCATAGAGCGGTTCTTTCATTTTCTAGTAATAGACCAGGGGATGAGCTCAGGGGAATGAGTGGGCTCCTGCGGGAGGGATTGTGATCATGGGAAAATGTGTCGATGAGATCGGTGGGGAAACTTTGGGAGATGAAAAGGGAATTGAGGCAAGACTATCCAGTGGAGGAGCGATTTTCGGACAACTAGAAGGAATAAATCCTAAAAAAATGATAGGTGGGACAAAGAGAGTCAAAGGTGAGGTGCAGGAGGGGAGCCCATGGGTGACATGGGTAGTCAGGTTTGTCAATGAAAATGGAATATGGTCACAAAGGTAGGGCTCCATAGTGGAAATTGATAACCAATGAAGAGAAGTACATAGGGCAGATAGCCCCAAGGAGAAAACTGTGGTTGGTAGCCCATAAATAAGCAGATCATCGAATGAAGATGATATAGGGGGAAAGGTGTAAATGATAAACCTTGAATGAATGCAAACCACAGTTGATGGAAGAGTTCAGAAGATTAGTGACACTAGTGTGAGGACCTAAATCTCCAGTTGTACCCATTTCGTTGCTTTGAATAAAAGCCCACTAATGAAAACCCTCTGTGAGGGAATCTCTAGAAAGAGGTAAGACCTAGTCAGAAAGTAGAGTCACAAAACCCTATACCATGCTTCCTTTAATCCCCAACATGCCAAGTGGAGCCATAAAACCCTATGGCATGCTTCCTTCAAGCTCTTATTTTCCAGTGGAGACTTACAACCTTGTTTCATGCTTCCTTCAAGCCCTTGTGTACCAAATTCCATCGAAAAAGTGTTGTCATCTAGCACTGAGTCCTCCTAATATTCAATCACCTAGATCTCTTCCATGATAGTGACAAAGACCCAAGGAAAACATAATTAAAATACTGGAAATGAGTTGTCACCAAAGGGAAAATACTATTGATGGAAAAATATAAAAGGAAGAAAAATGCTACGAGTTGCAACAAAAGGGGGGTAAGTCAAACCATAAGATTATAGAGCAATTGGAGGGATGTGCAACATCTATGTGGGGGTTTTGATGGTGCACATAGAGACAAATTTTCCCTAGTTGTGGAGGTTGAAAGGCTAAAATTTCTTCTATCGATCCATGGCTCTCATGAATTCCAATATTTAACAGAGTATAAAACGATTTCATGACATTCAATGTAGCTCTCACAACTTCCATCAAGGGATCTTGAAGAGGCAAGGACAAAAAATAAGTTCTTGAAGGAATAAATGAAGAGAAATAAAAAGTTTTATATTTATTTGGTAAATAGTAGAAGAACAAAGGAAACTGTTTAAAGCCATTGTTTCAAAGAAAGAAAGTACTTGCACTGCAACTGCAAAAAATATCAAAGAATACAATGAAACGAGTATTTCCCTTGACAAAAATATCAAGAACAAGGAATTATCCTTTCATTTATTTGTCAAAGATAAGGAAGAAAAATTAAAACATAAGTTTCTCTTGTAGGTATAGGTGTGGATGTTGAACATGGTTATCAAGAGCATGCAACTGTACACACAAATAATTGAAGAGAAAGATAAAATAGAGGTTGTTGAGTCTGTTAAAATATGCATGGATGGATGCATCCTTGGAGTTGGAACATGGGGCGATGAAGAAAATGCAACAAAATGTGCCTATTTGTTGAATGAAATCCCAAAAAGGGTATACTAAAAATTCAAATCCCATTGATGTCACATGAAAGATGTGACATGGAATTCAAAGTTTGTCGATGTTCAAAACACCGAATAAAACTAATCTAGGAGAGAATTCTACAACAACTGGACAAACAACATTCTAGCACATCATCCATTACAAGGTGTTGAGTATCATGAGTATTAGTTGAAGGCATAGGTTCATTTTTAGATTCCAAATCACTTTTGCTAGTTGATCTAATGCATAAATATTGCACTCTTTCTAAACAGTTATACAAGTCTTTGTTTTAATTATAGTTTCAATAGATATTTCCCTTTCCATATTCTTCATACTTGGGACTCATGTATAGTATTCTTTCAATTTGTAGTTTAACAAATATAGTAGGTAACTACATGGAATTGTTGTAACAGTAATCTAAGACCTTACAAAAGTCACCCACATCTCCTTGATTGTGGCATGTTGAGAGTTGTTTTAGATCTATTTTTACATAAAAATAAGGGTTGTTATGTCATAAATTTTTGGCCAAATAATCTATAAGGGATTTTTAAACAAAACTTCCATGCCTTGATATATGTCTTTGCATGATATATGTATTTTTTTTAAATAGTGTAGATGATTAAAAATAATTGAAAAGGAAGAAAATGCAGTAGAAACTACCAGGTATATTCTCATTAACAAGATGATGCAATTTTTCTCCAAACATGGTACCATATATTCCATTTATGGCTCCCATCCAAAAAAATATGATGATGACCAAAACAAATTGCAAGAAATTTACTTGGAAAACAATGACACTTGAGATTTTTGTGCTCTTTGTTGGAGTTTTTGGTGAATTCAACACTCAATTTTTAACACTTGGTTACTTCTTTCTTAGCATGGTGTTCATATGGGAGCTCACTGTGCTTCTCCTTTGTTTTAGTTTCATTACTTGCATGGTATCATGTGATTAATATAGTATGTTTTCATGTTGGCATTTGTCATTTGGCCCTGATGTTTCTTCCACTTGTTGGAACTCACCATACAAACCTTGTTGCATATCGTGGTATTTCATATAAATTAGTGCGACATCCTTTAGACCTCAACTTCAAACATTTAGCACCTGACTTGATAGTTGGTTTCTTTGATGGAAACTAGTGTGTTTTATTGGTGCTAGATGGAGAATTCTCATGGATTCAAGGGAAAGTTGTGCCAAGAGATCTTTTTTGTGTGCTTAACTCCAATATTTGCTAGGTACCCTTTCACATGCCTCGATAAGACTTGCTTATGTGTATCATTCACTAAATATTGTTGACTCAGCAAGGGTTTAGATGCACATAAATTATGTCCATTGATTTCCTTTGATGTATAGGATGTTGACACATAATACATTGTTGATGTTTATCTAATCACTTGGGCATTTACACTTTAGGCTTACTAATGTATATTTCAAATTGGCTTTCATGATCTAGTCCCTATGTTTATGGTGTTGAGGTCTTGTTTAATAGACAACTACATTTAAAATTGGCCAATCTCAATAATTTTCCTTTCAATGCTTTTGATATACATGCATCTCCTAACTTATTGACATCATGTATATCAATTTGGGTGCATCAAGAGGTTGTTTAATTTACTTTTCATTGGTAATAATCCCACCTGCACAAAGAACAATCTTATGACATCTCAATGCATGCCGTGCATGACAAGACTTTTCAAGTGCCAACATGTGCCAACTTGTGCTAATGTGAGTTAGCGAGTTCTAGGGTATGCTATGGATTGGCGTAAGGTTTGTTGAGGAGTGCCAAGGGAACACAATGGAACACTTGGTCAAAATTCATGGAAATGAAAAAATAAGAGGGTGTTTCAAGGAGTTCCAATGAGTGTTGAGTATGGAAAGGAGAAAGTGGCAAGGCATATTTCTAGTAAATTTGAAGGCATGCTATGAAGTGCCAAGGTGTGTTAAGGAGCACTAGGGGGTGTTAATATACACTAGATA
This sequence comes from Pinus taeda, assembly GCA_000404065.3. Classification (NCBI taxonomy): domain Eukaryota; kingdom Viridiplantae; phylum Streptophyta; class Pinopsida; order Pinales; family Pinaceae; genus Pinus; species Pinus taeda. The sequence goes on along the minus strand of APFE030132059.1, from coordinate 27,074 downwards.
GAACCAAGGCATGTCAATGCATGTCAATACATGTCAGGTGTTAAGGTATGCCAAGACATGATAGGGTGTTAAGGTATGCCAAGACATGATAGGTATGTCAGACGTTCAATTTCACTCTTTTGGGCATAGGGATATCTGTAAGGTGTGATGTTTACAGGAGAAATTCCTAGAATCAAATGAATAGCAATGTCATCATCAAAAATAGGTGGGAGGCATTTGGGAGTCGCAAATACCTTAGAATGATTTTACAAGACTTTTTGGAGATCTCAAGAAATAGATGATTTTGATTTTGGAATTTCTATTGAGCATAATTGCGAAATTACACCTCATTGTTCTTTATTTACAAGATTTTTCATGCTATTAGAGATAATTATCTTTCCCAGTGTTCCTATGATACACCTTAATTTGACTTCCTTTCCTTCCCAAAATATTGTTAAGAAAATTTCTTCAAAATTAAAAGCTATTGTACCCAAAGTTTGTAACCATTGGACTCCTAGTACAACATCAACATCAACAATTCTAATAGAGATAATCGAACTATTCAATATATATTCCCCCATGGTTAGCTTGATATTATGGAACTTACTAGAGCAATTTATAGTTTTTCCTTTTCCAACCATCACTTGACACTCTGGTGTTAGGTATATGAAGCAATTCAATTCCTTGGCTATCTTACAATTAATAAAATTGTGGGTACTACCTGAATCAATCAACACTATTACATTTTTATACTTGATATGTCTTTTGAATTGGTTGCCGGAGAATCCACAGTTTGGACTTTTTCATGCCAACGTTTCAAATCCCAACTGGGATCCATATTCAGGACTTTTGAATGATATGTCCTTCTATCTTGAGATTTTAAGGAGTGGTAATTCCTTCCAATGCATTACAGGATATTGTCGAACTCATTTCTTCTTTCTCTAGGGTTGGTTCCTGGTGTATATGATCTTGTTTTGAAGTTTCTTGTTCCTTTTCTTCCTCCTCTTCACAAGATATGTAAAACAATTTCTTCTCATCATACTTGTGACCTTTCATGTATTTTCTATCACAACTATAGCAAATCCCTTTTTCTCTTTTTAATTCCAATTGTCATGCGGCAACATTTTAGGTTGTGGATATCTAGTAGCATCAACACTTCCATATTTATAGTTGTGAAGGTAGGCTTCCTTTTTTCCATAATTTTTCTTTCAATCTTTCTTGCCAACCTGAATGCCTTGTCCAATGAATCAAGTTCCCTAAGGTGAATGTCATGTTGGCTATTATCCTTTAAAGTCCCTATGAAGACATCAATCCTATTCTTCTTTGTAATAACATTTACTCTTTTATTCAATTTTTGGAAGTCCTCAATGTGCTCTACCATTGAACCCTTCTGTTTCAGATTTATCAGTTGGCTCAAGAAGGTGCTTCTCTTTGTTCCTCATAATGTGTTATCATTTCCTTCACAAAAATTGAACAAGTGATAAGTGGTTTATGAGAAAAAATCCATCAATACCATACAAAATTATTGCTATCTAAATATAATGTTGCAATGTGTACCTTTTTTGTGTGTTTCACATTATGGAGATCAAAATATCTCTCCATCTATAGTATCCATGTTACCAGATCCTTTCCATCAAAATTTCTCATATAAATCTTGCAAATAGGCGAGTCTTCAATCCAACAATAGAGTCTATGAAATCACGATTAACACTTCTTTTATTCTCATCATGAGTTTCATCTAATAACTTTTCACCATTAAGAAGTATTTCTTGTAACAACTTTGTCAAACCTGCGTTCCAACCTTCCATGTATGCTTTTAAACCATTATTCAAATCTTCCATGTTGCCTTTCATTTTTTCTTCTATACCATAAACATTAGCTTTCATACTTTCAAACCTTCCATGTCTGTTTTTAAACTATTCTTCAAACCATCATCTTAGCTTCCATTTCATTTTTTGTTACTCTTTGTGAGAGCAAAATTTGTTGCACTTGATCTCACACTTTTGATATATCATGTTGCATTTCTTACTTTTCTTCATGTGCCATATAAGAGATTTCTGATTTCTTACTAGGTGTGTCCATTTTTTTTCCAAGGAATTTTGAAATAAAACAATGATATCTATGCTTCACTATGCCCTTTAAATCACTTCAAACCCATTTTTCAAACAAAATTTATGCAAAATTTAGAAATACACACTTTTTTCTTGCTTTTTAGAATCTAGATATTGCAGTTGTTGTATCTCTATAATTTTGAAGATTCAATATATGAAATTTCCTCTTGTAGTATCCCTCTGAGACTTATTTCCAACCCAACAATTCATACCAAGATTGTATTATTGGAGAAATATTTATAACCAATATCCCACGATGACTTAATTATAAACTGGTTTCATAGAGAGAACTTGAACAAAGTGACACATGTCACTGTTTCTACCTTCGCCCTGAAAATGATACCCAAAACACTAAAATCTATCCTATTTATGTCACTTCTTATTAAATTCAAATGCAAAGAGAAAAATTTATGATGATTTTCCGTAGGTCACTTGTTTGAGATGGAATTCTAGAGCCTGCCAAAACCCTAACTTCCCTGGATCATATCTTTGAAAATAAAGTGATGAAAGATCTGAAGGTTATACATGAATCTCACCAATATTTCGACTCCATGTAGTTGACATTTCATCTTCTCAATATTCGTATAAAGAAAATTATAGCGAAAATTCCACGATGACCTGTTTGAAGTAGAAAAACCCTACAATCCAAAGCTCTGATACCAAACATTATGCAACCAACTCACAAATAGATAGATCAAAAAATTAAAAATTATCCTCTTCAAGAGGGAAACCTCCTTTACATTACAAAAATGAAAAATTCTTGGATGATTTATATGACAATACCTCTTTTCTATATATAGGATTCTAAGTGGTCACAATATAATCAGATTCTACATAACAATAATAGTGTAAGGGCACAAAAATAACAATAGTGGGCTTCTATGAGGCACAAGAATAAAAATATGGGGACTACATATGCACACCAATAACAATAATGGGACTACACTAGAAATAACAATAAGGGGCTACACTAGTATTATAGGGACCTAACACTTTCTTTGTCAATCCTACGACATGGTATAGGTCCACTAAGGATGACATATACTTTATCACTAGCCTATCCAGGAGAGGGGAGGATATTCCCCAATTCATTTATTTCCCCCATGGTGTCCCAACTAAGATTCATATTGCATACACTCATAAATATGTTGAGCCTCAATCCATCCATCATTTTTTTAGGTCCATGATGGATAGTTAACAATTTGTTCATTTGTTGTAGAGGTGTTTAGGTGTCTCTCATTATTAATCATGACCATTGCACAATCTTGTAGTGATTGGTAGCATATTAGTTTCCATCTTCTGCATTATGTTGATTCTTTTATTCAGATGCCATATTGCATCATATGGTCTTCCAATTTTTTGGGGCAGTTTTGCATGGCTTTAGCTCAATTTCGTGGATTGAGACATGGGAGGGATACCTTCCCTTTCACTTCTGAGATTTTTTTTTTAATTTTCTGAGAGATTTGTAGATACATGGCCTACATTTGACCAGCGTCGTCCTAATCCTATCTCTGAGGTGTAGATGATCATGTGGGGGCAGATGAGGCCCAAGAGGGGCTTGTCGGAATTTCCAGCCAGGATTTCACCTAAGGCACTGGTGCTATTGGGTAGTGAGGATGACCGTGTGTTTCTTAAATTGGAATTTATGTACACAAGGATTGACTGGAGAGGGTGTCCCAACATCTCCTTCACAAGGGTTGAGCCTCCTGATGATACAGGTAATATTAGTGTTTTATTTAAATTAATATAGCTTCATTTTCTCATTTTAATGAATTAGAAAAAAATTATTCTAAAACGTTCATTAACCTGTTTTATTAAATTGTTTAATGAAATTGTCTAAATATTTTTATGTACTATATATTTTCTAGACATCGACACATTCGATGGGGACATGCCTTCTCCCCCAATGCATGTTGGAGGAGATGAGGACATGGACAAGGCCCAAGAGGGTGAGATGCATCATTAGAGGGGGCATGGTTTTCGGGAGCCTTAGAGATGGTGTGTGAGTGTGGATGGACTACTATAACAGATTGGCGAGATTTTAATTTGATGTGTGTGTTCTCCCTATGAGGGCTCGAGATATCATCACAAATCCTAGTTTCATGGTTCTATACAGGGATTGTGCATAGGAGATGATGTCTCTTATGTGACATACCATCAAAGCTAGTAGGTTACTAAGAAAAATGAGGGATGTATGCCAATATCATGCAATGAAAGATACATCATATGAGGGTGGTGATGGTGATTATCATGATCATGATTATGAGGGAAGAAATGATGATGATTTTGGTAATACCAGTTAGGTAGTTCATGGTCATCAAGGTGTCGGTGATTGATCTGGCAGTACACCTCCTTAGTCACCTGATGACCAAATTCCAGCACTAGAGGATATGCCTCATTTTTCTCCTCATAGAGCATACCACCCACCTCCTCCTCAACCTCATATTTTGCCATACTATGTTGAGGGCATATATGTAGTTGACCATGCATCGTATTCTACTCATGCAAACCGTCCACCTCCTCATTCACCTTAGCTCAATTCAACAGACAACGATCATGCAGTAGTTGACCATCCATCGACTTCTACTACAGAGCATCCCAGCACTACGTCTATTTTATTGTATATTTGATTGCGCTTATTTTGCTTGATGTATTTATTTGACTTGTTTATATTATATATATATATTATATAATATATTATATATATAATATATTATATATAAGATATATATATATATATATATATATATATATAATATATATATATATATATATATAAGGTGCATTTTTTTTGTTCATGTTTATGTATAATTTATATGTTGGTATTTATGTGTATAGTGTTAGGTCATGTTAGATATGTTCATTTAATGTCCTTGTAAATAGATGTCTATGTGAATGAAATTCTTTGACATGAGATTTATATTAATTTAATGGTGTGTGTAGTGGTGATGTTAGATTACATTTTCTGTGTTTTGTTAGATGTGATCACGATGATGATTCCATGTTATATTATTAGATTTTTATGCTAGCTAATGACAATTATATGTGTTAGAGGTGTATATAATTAAATGATGGTAGTGAGCTTGAATGTGTACCTTAGATGATGTTTATGATTGTTATATGGTTATCATAATTACTTTTATTTTTATGAAATAATATTTATTGTAGATTATGTATTGATCAACTTATATCAAATTTTTATATTTGAAATTGCATGCAAAACAACTTACTTTAAGAAAAATGCAAAGATATTTTTATAAATTACAAAGCTTACTATGGTTGAAACTATGATTGTAAAATTAGGATAAATATTTTTCTATTTCTTAAATAGTTCATTGATATTCAATCTAACTTAATTAGTGAATTATTCAATACTCACAAGCAAAGAATAATTAAAATTAAAACAATTTATTTAGTTCTTAGTAAGACAAAAATATGGAACTCTTTCAAATTTTCAATATAAATTATTATTATAACTAAATTATTCAAAAGTACTATTTAACTAATTCAATATTAGTTTATAAGATTCAATCTATTACTAAACTTAAAAAAATTAAGTCACATTTTTTATAGCATGTACCTTAAATGCATCTTACTATGGATTTTCCAATCATCGAGAGCCATGAAATTTGATCTTGAGATGCAAAAATATTTTATAGTGAAAAAAAATTGATCGCTTGGTATATCTAGAGTGAAGATGGATCTAGGGTAGTATAATATATATGTAGTTGAAATTGAAATATTTTATTTATAATTCGCGTTCTCTATAGTAGTAAATGTTAAAATATGCCCACGTCATCAAAAAATTTTTGTAATGTATATAACAATTAATTATTTTTAATATTAATATTTTCCATATTATAGATTGAAAAATTTACAAATATCCCTCATACATTGAATTAGAAAGAAATATTAATGAAATAAGAATTCCCTCAGTCTTTCTCACCAAAGTCGAAATATAAGAAAATTTTCATTTTAAATTTCTTTATTTAAAGTATCTATAAAATTATGTTATTTAATATGGACATTGAAATATTTTAGTTATCACTAAAATATTTTTTGTTATAAATATATTTTTGTTTTAAATATCACATGTAAATGGAACATAAAATGAATTACACATAATGTAATATCAATAATGCTATTTCTTGTCATGTCAGAAAATTACATTTCTTCCTTGAAGTAAAAATTAATTATATTTTTTTGCTTATTACATTTCTTCCTCATAATAAAAGCTAAAAGATTTTTTTTTAACTTTAGGTTCCTTTATATTTCTATATGAAGTTATATAAGATTAAGGTGTAAATCAAAGTATTGTAATTATGGCCAACATTAATTTCTTTTGTTATTACTATTTTTAATTTGTTAATTTAAATTATTATTTTACTATTCTTAAATGTACGGTTACGACATCTCTCCCATACTGAATTGTAGAGCACACTTTGGTGCAATTAATTTAGATTTAGTATAACTTAAAAAATTTAATTTTTACAAAATTTAATATATCACTAAAGTTATGAGATTTTCAACCAATTCAAATTTGTTATTTATACGAGCTCTTACCAATTGAAATTAGAAATTTCTCTCTCTAAAGACGAATCTTACCAATTATATTATAAAATGCCAACAACATGCATAAAGAAACAATATATTTAGCGAAATAATGAAAACAAAAACATACAACAATAATATAAATGATGAAATAACATAAGTAAATATCACTCTCCATTATCATCACCCAAATTATCTTCCTCACTTGGCATGATAACATTTTTGTTCTCAAAAATATGTTTTGATCTACGATCATGTCTTAATATGAACCACCAATCCCTATCCAACACATCCAGGTAAAAAAACACTAGGTTTCAGTGTTTAGAAAAATGTAATTCTCTCTAGATTCATGCGACATATTTCTATAGTTGATAGGTGTCATCCCACTCTCGTGATCTTCCTTTACATTTTTCTTATCAAAGGTGTCCCACCACTTTCACCTAAAAATAACACATTGTAATGAAGAGAAGTCCAATTGAATGTTCTCTTATACCTTTCCAGCATAACGTAATGTCCCCTCCATTAGGTTTTGACTGTGGTGGCTAGCATGACTAGATTGGTTGAACTCGACTTCCACTCCATAATCTTGTGTCATGCATCCATCATTGACATCCTCTATGTGAAAATGATGTCCATATGCCCACATGTATGGGAAAAAATGCACCTATAAAAAGTGAAAAAATCACAGTGTCATGTGTCTAACAACTTAAACATGATTAAACATAATATATATATATGTGTGTGTGTGTGTGTGTGTTACAATTCAAAGGTATGGTATGAAGTTAAAAATTTACCGAAAAATAATATAATGATTGAGTTGCTGCACCCAATTCCTATGTTTAGCACATCCTCTTCAGCGCGCAGGTAAAGACCATATGCACTATATTTCTCTCTGAATTTTATCAACAACCCAAGTGTTAGGGAATGCCATTGGCATATTTTATTTTAAATGATCAAGATAAGGCACACCTCTACTATTCAACTATTTGAATTATTTCCTGTCACTTTCCCATTTCCTCCTCTTCTCTATGTATGATGACATCCATGGTTGTGTCACTGCCATATTGTAAACAATGAATTTGTTAATGGCTTCAATTTATGAATTCGTTGATGATAATATAGAAAAACATATTATATAATATATAATTATATAGATATATATATATATATATATATATATTAATATATAATATATATATATATATATCTATATATATATAATATATATATATATAATATAAAATAATATAAGTCCTATGAGATAAACATAGCATAATATGAAATTCAGTGGAGTAACTAAACTATGAGTAATTTGACAAATGATAAGCTTCACTTAATCTTTATCAATTTTGAGAGCTCCCCTTCTCTCTTGTCTGCAACCCTCTCGTCTTCCCAAATTGCCACACCTGGTGTGTCTTCGATATTCTTTATGTACTGGTTGGAGCAATGGAAAGACATACGATATATACCCCTCTTGACAAACAACACCTTTAAATTTCTTCATGTACCTCTTTACAAATAACATCCAATGATAAGAAACAAACCCAAATAATTCAACCTCATTTACTATGTGAATTAGAAGATGAAGCTCCAAGTCAATAAAACTCGTCAACATCTCCTTCTCAAACATACAAACAATCTCAGTTGTCCCTTTATGCCACCATCGAATGCTATCCATATGAATATCCTTTGATGTGATCCAACATACAAATTCAGATAATTCAAATATGGCACATCATAGGTCTTGGGGGAAGTTATGGTTCACACACCCATGTACAAGCAAAGAATAATGACACTTCACAATAAGCGACACATTATACAAAACTAGATTATAAAATATCCCATTACATAAAAATAAAAGAAATATTAAAATTATACTTTTTACATACATATTCTTAGAACGTTCAAATGGTCATGTGATTTCAACCCCAACCAATGATCTTCCATAGTGAAGGGACGTCGTAGTGAAGACCCATATAAATATGACACCCTCAAACTCATTATAAGTTCCTTTCCCAAAAGAAAGATGACATTTCTTTAAAATCCATGGGACATCATCTTATTTGAAATACTAAGGGGGACCAACCTTTCCTCTAATTTCTCATCTTGGCCATTGTTTCCTTTTAGTTTTTGAAGAAACAATATCTTTCCTAATAGCCTATGTGTCACTTTCTTTCGATGATATCTGCCTCCATAAAGGAGATGAAACATTTTTAAATATATGCATGGGATATGATAAGTGGGAAATCTTAATATTCTCCTGATATGGGAGCTCATAAAAGACATATTTTGTTTTTATCCCAATGGGAAATTTCTCAACATAGGTGTCGAAGAATTATGGTTCATTGAACATAGGCTCCCCATTTGAATTGAACATTTGTGCAAACTACTTTTCCTTCTCTCTCACATATGCTCTAATCCATTCAACCAGTGTCTTTATTGTAGGACATTGGTTTCTCTCTATTTTACCTTTGAAATCATCTGTCTCTCTTCTATAAGGTTTCTCTTCTGGGAGGAATACCCTAGAGGAGTCATAAACTAGCTTTCATAGATGGTCATGCCACCTAGCCTTCAGAGAAGGTCCACAACATTTACATATATGGTACCCTTTTGTTACAAGGCCTATGAAATTATTGTATACATGTTGTCATGTTAGTGACCATAAAGACATGAATAGTTGCAATGAATTAAATTAATATGTAAAACAATATTGTTACTAAAAATTTCAATAAGAATGTAATTTAGTAGATAAAACTCCTAAGCTTCGATAATCGTGTATTTTTTAAGAACATATGCCATACAATGTAAAAATCCTCTCTATTGTGATGGGTCTTGACATATCATACACATGTATCACTTGCCATAATTCCATCAATTCTTCTAGAAATCATTGTAAGTAGATGACACAGGGAAATCCCTGCAAACCCAGAATCACACTATGACTAATGCATATAAAATACATCTCAGAAAAAAACTTCAAATCTTGGCAATTTCACAAATATTTTTACACACCAACAGTGAGATTCCCCTTAAACCAATGGCGCCCTCCATGAGACCGACTCATCAAACTGAGGTTCTAACATTGATTCGAATCGATCTTTCGATTCAATCCTTTTATTTAAGGTTCGATACATACACAGATTTCACAAACTGATATTAACTGAAGAGGATTTCAAAACCTCTGTTCCAAATCGAATAGTCGTTCCAACCCATAATTATACCACAATCAGAAATGGTTTCGCTTCATTAATAAATTGCCAGCACTTATAGGTTTGTCACTTCTGATCCAATACACCTTTTGAAACTGCGCCTTTTATAACCCTTTAAAACACTTTCGATCGGCGATCATACAGCTATAAATAACAAGCATTTCGACCTGACTCAATTTACAGAACTCCGGCTTACAAAACAAGTGTTGGGCCCCCAGTTAAACGTTCAACTGCGTTCAACGCTTTTGCCGAAGTCTTTCACCTTATTCAATGTTGTTAAACAATCTCTACACATTCATACCAAACAGGATTTCATATATGAACAAATTACGGCAATAGACCTGGTTCAACATAAAATGACAGCCACCATGCCATTTATATTCAATTCCATCCAACAGTGTTTTCCATCAATCGAATTCTGTTTCATTTGTCAATTGACAGGACATAAGATTAGATTCAATTATAAACTTCTGCGTACGTTCTGGAAGATGCAAAATGCCGAGTTAGACTTTGTCATAACTGACATCGCTCCAGGGAAATAGAGTTCCCCACGCTTCACCCAATTTGACATACCTTCAATTCATCACCGCGGCATATAAAACATGAATCCAGCAACTCATTCATAAGTCGACATTAAAATCAACTCTTCGCAGAAATAACATTAAAATTCATGCACTCCATACAACGATTCATTCATATCTCTAATTGCGCTATGCAAATTGAATTCCATTCAATGTGTAGGTTGATTTTAATTGAAATTGACCTTTCCTCCTCCTATACTTTACACAGAATTTCAAGCGTTTCCCATTTCAATGTTTACAAAATTCCTTCTCACTCTGGGTGTAGTCACACCACAGTTTAATGAAAATCTCTCCGCCAGCACAGAGATATTAAATTATTAAATTATGCACTATTTAGTTGCTAATTGAAAAGAAAAGAGCACTGCGGAGCACAGAACACTTAACTAAGTCTCATGTGATTATAACTTGCCACTTTGCCCTAAAACTTGCTCTTCCTTTCCGATAAAATCCTCACCACTCAAGAAGCCTTTTAGAAGTCCATAGCACCCATAATTGGGCCTAGTATGTCATCCTTCGGAAGGTCGACAACCACCGCCTTTGTTGTAGTCAGCAGTGAAGATACACTCACTGCATCCACCAATGCAGTCCTGATAACTTTCAATGGATCGATTATGCCAGCCTTTACCATGTCCACATATTCACCTTTGGCAGCATCATAGCCATAATCAAAATTTTCTTGTTCCAATAATTTGCCGACTACAACAGCACCCTCAACACCAGCATTGCTAGCAATCGTATGCATAGGTGTCTTCAATGATTTCTGGATTATTTGGACTCCAATCTTTTGGTCAAAATTTGCCGACTGTAGTTTGTCAAGCTCCCGTGCCGCATAAAGGAGAGCGACACCACCAGATTTTATAAAATGTGCATTCTCAATTTAAACTCAGTTACAGAAAATATACCCCACTCTAGAAATCGAACCACACAACTCTGAGAACACTTTTCACATTAATAATAAAAATACTTACAAACTTTGCATTTGCCGGATATTCAACATTAACGGCCTTACAATTGCCCAGAGGCTTTCAAGCTTTGGCTATCCAAGCTTCACTTTCTCCTCTGTATTCTATCCTAACTACCCCAAATTGCCTTTGAGGCTCATAAATTTATGCAAATTCAATTAAACCAATTTAGGTTCAAATCCCTTTAATCACTCAACAAAGTCCTCAAATATCTCAACACCCCTACAATCTAGATTTTATCCCTAAAATCTTGAAACTAAATCTAACTTAGGCTTCATCATTAATTCTTAATTATCTCAAGGCTAATTCCTCTCATGTTTTTCAATTGTTTGGAAACACTTACAAATCCTCTCAAAATCTCATAAATATTTACATAAAATTAATAATTTCTTGAAAACATGAGACCCCTTAGTTTTAATAAATACAAGGTATTTTTTCTGAGTCTATGCTCCTGCATCAAACTCCCAAGGTAGAAAATGATCATGATCTCCAGATCATACGTTTTAAATATTTGTCCTCCTGGATCCCACACTTTATGCTGTCTTGCTCCACTTGCTGCACTTTCACAATCTGTCTCTGTTTTCATTTTGTTGTTGCTTCTGCTGCGTGTCTTCCTTGCTGATGTCTTCCTCTCAGACATTTTCAACATGATTCTTCTGATTAATTCAATTTCCTTGTCCAATAAATCTTGAAGCTGCTGATTTTTTTCTGCCTGCTAAGCTAAGAAGGCTTGCTCAGTTCTTACTCCTACGCTTGTTTCTGTTTTTACCTTCTCATTTCTTACTGCCACCCAATCATCCCTGCCCTCTTGTCTTCTACAATGGAAAACTTCTTCCTTCATTTGACTGCTCAACTGAGTCAAATGTTCCTTAGCACCGGCAACAATACCTGCATTCAAAAAACACTTGTTAAAACAAAAATCATAAGGCATCAGTGCCTTACTGCCCTCTGCCAGCACCTCAGTATGCTGTTTTGAATTCTCCTTCTCAATCAGCACATCAGTATGCTGATTCTCTCTTCCCAAAGAATTCTCTAAAGGACTCTCAAGACTATCAACCAGTCTTCCTCTCATACCATCTGTTTCCATGATGTCTTTCTCCTCTTGTTCATTGTACTGAACTCTTTCTTCTGCAATCTCCCTGTCATACTCTGGATTTTCCAACAAGTATTCCAACAATGCAATTTCACTATAGCATTGCTGAAGCATTTCACTATCACTGACAGTCCCTGCACTCACACACAAACCTTTAGTCTGAAAATCACAAAGTTCATCAGTCTCAACTGTTGGTTTATATAACAGCTCTTCAAGCTGATCCTCTTCCTTATTCACAAGAACTTCCTCTTGTACTGTAACAGTTTCACAAGATTGCGCATCCTTATGAGTAAAACCTGTAATCACATCACAATTGTCAACTACAAAAATACACGGTTTTACATTATCCAGCTGAACTGGATTTACCCAATAACTCAAGAAATCATCAATGATCTTCTCCTCTGTTTCACCAATGGAAACCTCCTTTTCCAACCCAACTGCTCTGAGTTCTTCCCGTCTCAATTGTACATCCATCATCTGTTCGAGCTTCCTCAGCTCCTCTGTTAACTGCATGTTTATCTGTCGATCTCTTTTCTGTTGTAGCTTCTGCCACTTCACTTTCTTTCCCTTCAGTGGAGAGATCCATCCTCTATTCTGGTTTTCGTGCTCTTGCAGTCATTCCTCTAGTACCTGCAATTGCACTTACATTACTGCAATCTCTCTTTCTCTGACTTCTGCGGTCATCTCATCGTTGTGGCATTCCTTTGAACCTCTTCTTTGATCCTCCATGATCACTTTCTCCATGAGTTGTACTAGCCTCTACGACAGCAATCTCTTTTGTTGTCACTTACCTCACCAAGCCCTCCTCACTCAGTCTTTTGGTAAGTACTGGTTCACTGCCTCTCGAACCTCTTTGAGCACTCTCCTCTGCTCACTCTCTAGGCTGTCTCTTCAACTCACGTTCTTCTTCAAGACACTACAATTGTCCTCCTTATTCAGCCTTTAGTTGAATGCCAGGTTCATTGCCATCCTCCTTTCTGCAACCATAAACTTCAATCATAAATTTCAAATCAGAAAATCATCTCACCTGCCTAATCTCGTCCTTCATTTTCCTTTGTAATTTCCTTCACTGTAATCCTGTTCACTTGCAATTATGTATGCTGCATATCAGATTTAAAACTCTGATCTTCCTTTCATAATTCATCATACAGTCAAAAATACACTTCAGATCTTATTTAGAAAATAAATATTTCAAGAGAGCATTCCAGCTCTGATACCAAAAATGAGGCAGGGAAATCCCTGCAAACCCAGAATCACACTATGACTAATGCATATAAAATACATCTCAGAAAAAAACTTCAAATCCTGGCAATTTCACAAACATTTTTACACACCAACAGTGAGATTCCCCTTAAACCAATGGTGCCCTCCATGAGACCGACTCATCAAACTGAGGTTCTAACATTGATTCGAATCGAGCTTTCGATTCAATCCTTTTATTTAAGGTTCGATATATACACAGATTTCACAAAATGATATTAACTGAAGAGGATTTCAAAACCTCTGTTCCAAATCGAACAGTCCTTCCAACCCATAATTATACCACAATCAAAAATGGTTTCGCTTCATTAAGAAATTGCCGACACTTATAGGCTTGATACACCTTTTGAAACTGCGCCTTTTATAACCATTTAAAACACTTTCGATCAGTGATCATACAGCTATAAATAACAAGTGTTTCGACCTGACTCAATTTACAGAACTCCCGCTTAAAAAACAAGTGTTCGGCCCCCAATTAAACGTTCAACTGCATTCAACGCTTTTGTCGAAGTCTTTCACCTTATTCAATGCTGTTAAACAATCTCTGCGCATTCATACCAAACAGGATTTCATATATGAACAAATTACGGCAATAGACCTGGTTCAACATAAAATGACAGCCACCATGCCATTTATATTCAATTCCATCCAACATCATTTTCTATCAATCGAATTCTGTTTCATTTGTCAATTGACAGGACATAAGATTAGATTCAATTATAAACTTCTGTGTACGTTCCAGAAGATGCAAAATGTGGAGTTAGACTTTGTCATAACTGACATCGCTCCAGGGAAATAGAGTTCCCCACGCTTCACCCAATTTGACATACCTTCAATTCATCACCACGGCATATAAAACATGAATCCAACAACTCATTCATAAGTCGACATTAAAATCAACTCTTCGCATAAATACAATTAAAATTCATGCACTCCATACAACGATTCATTCATATCTCTAATTGCGCTATGCAAATTGAATTCCATTCAATGTGTAGGTCAATTTTAATTGAAATCGAGCTTTCATCCTCCTATACTTTACATAGAATTTCAAGCGTTTCCCGTTTCAATGTTTACAAAATTCCTTCTCACTTCAGGTGTAGTCACACCACAGTTTAATGAAAATCTCTCCGCCATCACAGAGATATTAAATTATTAAACTATGCACTATTCAATTGCTAATTGAAAATAAAAGAGCACCGCGGAGCACAGAACACTTAACTAAGTCTCATGTGATTATAACTTTCCACTTTGCCCCAAAACTTGCCCTTCCTTTCTGATAAAATCCTCACCACTCAAGAAGCCTTTTAGAAGTCCATACCACCCATAACTGGGCCTGGTTTGTCATCCTTTGGAAGGTCGACAACCACCGCCTCTGTTGTAGTTAGCAGTGAAGACACACTCGCTGCATCCACCAATGCAGTCCTGATAACTTTCAACGGATCAATTATGCCAGCCTTTACCATGTCCACATATTCACCTTTGGCAGCATCATAGCCATAATCAAAATTTTCTTGTTCCAATAATTTGCCGACTACAACAGCACCCTCAACACCAGCATTTCTAGCAATCGTATGCATAGGTGTCTTCAATGCATTCTGGATTATTTGGACTCCAATATTCTGGTCAAAATTTGCCGACTGTAGTTAGCCAAGCTCCCGTGCCACATAAAGAAGAGCGACACCACCAGATTTTATAAAATGTGCATTCTCAATTTAAACTCAGTTACAGAAAATATACCCCACTCTAGAAATCTAACCACACAACTCTGAGAACACTTTTCACATTAATAATAAAAATACTTACAGACTTTGCATTTGCCGGATATTCAACATTAACGGCCTTACAATTGCCCGGAGGCTTTCAAGCTTTGGTTGTCCAAGCTTCACTTTCTCCTCTGTATTCTATCCTATCTACCCCAATTTGCCTTTGAGGCTCATAAATTTATGCAAATTGAATTAAACCAATTTAGGTTCAAATCCCTTTAATCACTCAACAAAGTCTTAAAATATCTCAACACCCCTCCAATCTAGATTTTATCCCTAAAATCTTGAAACTAAATCTAACTTAGGCTTCATCATTAATTCTTAATTATCTCAAGGCTAATTCCTCTCATGTTTTCAGTTGTTTGGAAACACTTACAAATCCTCTCAAAATCTCATAAATATTTACATAAAATTAATAATTTCTTGAAAACATGAGACCCCTTAGTTTTAATAAATACAAGGTATTTTTTCCGAGTCTATGCTCCTGCATCAGTAGACATGCATATTTTTCACTTGTCTTCTACCAGGGAGTATGAGAGCTAACGTGATATGTTCATTCTTCACAGAAAACCATGTCGGGGTATTGTTATTGATCACTACGAGAGGAAAAACATAATATTTGTTCTTTTGGAGGGAATATGGGTTGACAAAATTCATGCATATGCTGAGTCGTAGAATTCGTATCTCATCCTTGAATTTTTCAAGCCATGTATCCTCTATATGCTTCATGGCTATGGAATAATGTGGAATTCACGTAACTCCTCACTCACTTATGTGTGAGGCATGTCATCCCTACAACATAGCTAATTCTTTGCAATGAAAGAGTATTTGAATCCTTTGGATTATAGGAATGTGCCTCAATATCTTATGAGGAGGACCATGTGATTTACCCATTTTTTTAAATTACAATACCTATCACGGCCACATTTCAGACATATCTATTTATCTATATATTCTCCTCTATGCATAATGTAATCATTTGTACATGCCTGATATGATCTATACTCAACACCCAACATTTTAAACAATGACTTTGCCTCTTCGCAACTACCCAACAATACATTATCACTCAGAAGAACCTTATCCTTGAATATCTTGTAGTTGGAGGGGAATATAATTGTATAATGTCAATATTTAGCATTCATAAAATTGACCATTTTAAATTTGATTATGTAACAAAATATAAGGAACTTGATTGATCATGCAAGTCAATTACGTCAATATTGTCGAGAAACATGCATTTGACATGCCAAAATTTTATTTCATGTTGTACAGGAACATCATTGTCCCAAGATGAGTATACTTTGACTTGCCACCACGACCAAAGTGAGAGGTGGTGGAAGCAAATTTCAAGCTTTTGAATAAGGTCTCAGTGATATGAGCACCATCCCCTACCTCATCATTATGGAATGCGTCTAACAATGTTTCCTCCATGACAGGCATATCTCGTAAGTAATCATCCATATCAACCTCCATTTGTTTTCCTCCATTACCAACTTGTGATGAAGAACTACTATTATTGTAGTCATTCCTAATCGGTGAATTTGGACATAGTGGGAATTGAATAGGTCGTTGACTCAAACATTCTTTGTATGCTTCCTCTCTTATTTTTTCTCTTAATGCAACCATTTCTCAAGTTAACATTATAGTGGGGTGCTCCAAAAGATGGTTGGCAGATTTCTCATCATCACTAGAATCCTAATTAAAAAATATTGAACATTACTAGTACAATATATATTATATTAGTAAGCATGTCGATGCAATTGGTTTCTTGAAATTTCATTACACCAAACAACTATTACCATCGTTGATCCAGGATTGCGACTATAAGATGCCATGTTCCAATTGGTAGGGTGAAGAGGTTGTCCACTTTAATATACAAACTGCTTGCGATATGCTGCTCCTGATAAGCGCTTCTGATGTTTTTGAGAATATGGAGTAATTTTCTTGTATTTGAACTCGATTTTGAATCAAGTCCCTAAAAAATTGGATACATTTTTATTCAAATTTACATGGATTAAAATAAATAAACTGAATTAGATAATTTAAATATAAATAAAATTTGAACTTACTGGAGATGGAAAGATAGAAATACTTGAAATAATTTGATTAGCAATATACAACGAACTAAAATTTGAAGAATTGGCCATTTGATATTATTGATATTTTGTCCCTGAACTTGAGAAAAATCTTGACTACCATATAACCACAATCTGAGTTTCAATATAGTTTTCAACCCATTTTCCAAGAATAAGGTGACTTTAAGCAGAAAATGTATACTGCCACCTACTGCAATTCATATGGATGCATCCTAAAGGATAATTTGATATTAATATGCCATTTTATGTGAAATTAAAATTTTAGATAGCTTTTTAACCAAACTGATATTCTTATTAGAACAAAGGGCACTGATAGATTTAAAATTAACAGCACTAAGGTGTTGAAAGAATACATGCATGGACTTTTGGAATTCTAAAAAAGTATATGTTACCATATTGTTGCTCTTCTACCAAAGGGAACTATTGTGTTTAAAAATAAATAGCACTGCTACGCACATGTTTCCTAATTTTGAAAAATAAAAACAAATTAAACCAAGTTAGTGCTCTTATAACAATTATAGCGGTGGAGCTTTTAAATAGAAACCACACTGTTGTGTTAAGAAAATTAATCGCATTGTTTCTAAATTTCAGAAATAAGAAAAAACTCTATGGTGTCAGTGCACCTTTTTTAGAACGCACAGATGCGCGGAGAAATTGAAAAAAAAATGCACTTTTTTAAATTAAAAAACGAGTGGCAATTTATTTTTCAAAATCTAATTTCATAAAGTCTTTTAAATATTTAAAATTTATATACCATTTCATTATTCAGCCAAAAACTTCAAGTGAGTGATTTGCAAGCAAGACATACCATGAGCACTTTGCAGGAGTAGAAT
>APFE030132055.1:103421-118164 GCA_000404065.3 Pinus taeda | reverse complement strand
CACCCAGCTATCCGTATGACAACCTATTTTATAGCAGAGAGAACCTAACTGCTCTCACATCAAATTTAGGATGCATTAATTTGCTCCCAACAACCTGGAGATAATCCAGCAACATATTTTCTATTGTTGTCACACACTGGGATTTTGTCTATTTTTACTAAAACAGAGAAAATCTCAACAATTTGTTAGAATCATAAATTTAGATTGTTAATGAAACTAAATCCAAATATATAATAAAAACTTATTTTAATCAACACATATAAATTTGGAAAAAAACCCACCAAATTCCAACCAAAAATTTCAGAACATATAATGTTTATACAACCGTGGTAATATAAAGTTTTTATCCCAAATCCACCGCACCCCTCAACGTTACGTAATATTCTGATAATAAAAAAATTATATGATTTTGTCACGTACTGCTTTCCGATATAAGTTAACGTGAAATATGTTGATGCGTAGGTGATTAGATATAACATAATTTGAAATTATTAAATATTTTAGTGAGATACTTAAGTGCTGTTTATAGTGTCAATCAACCCTTATAACACATTCATTTTTAAACCATGTAATATTGACCTTGAAATATAGACTTTTCAAAGACACGTGGAACAGCAATGGAATGCAAGTTGCTTGAAATTAGGTCTGGAATTTGATGTTTGGGAGGACGCCCTTTTCTTTCCAAACCTACCTCTATTTGACGTGTTGATCTGAAATTTCTGTTATTCGTAGAATAGTCGATTTTGAAAATTAGATTTTCAAATGTTTCTACTATGAAAAAATGTGATATGATGTTTACATTCTACAAAATGTTCCATTGGATAAATATATTTTATACTAATTAAGCCCTTAAATAAAAATAAAATTGAAAATAGTAATCAAACACTTATGGACTAGATATCCTCCTAAAAGTTATTAGGAATTTTTACGCAAATTAAATTGAAAATTTCATTAAAAGTTAATATTTTTTTCAAAAACCCAGATGCGGGTGATCATGAAGAAATTAATGGCAATTAGATTGGAGGACAGCAGGCGGCTTGGCCACAAGGCCACCCGCATCCCCTCCCAGGCCAATTTATGGAAAATTCCTAGCGACTTGCAAGCACCATTAATATGGTGCACAAGTCAAGAAATCTATAATGAGCATAAGGATATGGCCTCCACAGACCATAACTCATTCTTCCCTCCCCTAGTAAACAACTCCTGCCCTTCTCAGGCTGTGGAGCCGAGCACTCACACCACCACTGGCAGACGATGTTGGTTGCTTAGCTGCGTGGATGTGGGAAATGGGTATCATTTCTCCCAAACGACCCATTGTAAGTTGAATCACGCTCAAAGCCCCTTTGTTTTCCCTTTGAATAGCCATTCCAGTCCCAAAAATTCCTCTGCTTCCCAAAATGTAAGCTCTGAGATTAATACAATCATAGCGCGCATTGGACACCGCATGCACAGCAGAAGAGGGGGCAGTCATGGCGGAAGCATTCGTGCCCCCGCTATGCCCAGCCCTGAACTTGCTTCTACCTCCTCTTCTCCATCCAATACTCATTCCCATGGCACCTTCTTTGGCAGATACCTAGACACACGCAGTGGTAGAGGGAGGTTTCAGCTCCATGGTGACCACAGAATGAATGTTGTCATCCATACTGCCAATTTTTCCCTTCCCCCTCATCCCTCTCCTCATACAACTCAATTCCTCTTCCATAGTTCTCTACCTCGGCCTGTCATCACCGCCACTGTTACCATAACCTTCACTGAGGAAATTAACCCTAGGAAGCTCAAACAAGAAACAATAGTGAGCAACAAATGGCTGCTCAGTGAAACAGGAATGCGCAAGATCCAGGAAAGCAGCATATGGTTGAGAATTCTGCCACCCC
The DNA here is from genome assembly GCA_000404065.3 of Pinus taeda. Taxonomy (NCBI): domain Eukaryota; kingdom Viridiplantae; phylum Streptophyta; class Pinopsida; order Pinales; family Pinaceae; genus Pinus; species Pinus taeda. The sequence goes on along the minus strand of APFE030132055.1, from coordinate 116,290 downwards.
GCATGTCGAGGAGTTGGTTGGCAGCGAGCATGCCATTGATGACAGAGCAAGAGGCACGAAGGCAATTAGTGTCATCCAGGGCGACACAACAGGCAAGCATGCAGCAGAGGGCAACTCTACTAGCACTCAACGAGTTCATGACATAACGCGCGGCATGTCAATAGAGGAGCAGGATTGGTACGAGTATGTGTGTCAAATTGTTGAAGAACCTTCTACAGACGACTTCCAGGGGGCCATCCTGACCGACGACTAGGTTGCCAAGTGTCACATTGCCGAGCTGGAGGTTTCATATGTTGATGTCTGAGGTTTTTGTTATGTTTTGTTTTGTAAACATTCCTTCTAGTTTGGTTCGCTAGCTTTCATGTTTTTTCGATGTTAAAACTTGGGACCCCTGAGTGGGTCTTTTCTTATGTTCTCAAGGATTGGTTTCCCCCTCGATGGAGCAGTTGCATTTAGGTTTGTGATATTTTTTGACAAAACTCTGTTCAGCACTGCAAACGCCGGCACCTCATTGTATTTTTATTTTGTTTCATATCAATAAAATAGAGAAAAAAATATATATAACTCTTTAGAAAAACAAGCTCCAATTATGAGCCCTATCTCTACTTACACATAGGCATTCTAAACCAAAAGATGACCTAGGTTGTAAACACTATTTTTTTTTGGGAACTTTTATGAAATTTCAATAAGACTTTGATCATTTAGAAGAAATCCACCTCGAGATTGGTCACGTGAATATAAAATAGCATTGTGAAATCCCAAAGTGGTGTAAGTTTGATGTATCAATGAAGCTCTTTTCAAATTGTAGCATTTCATTCTCATACCGTGCACCTCGCATATAATATAAATCATGTGTAGTTCGTTGAGATATTAGTTAAAGAAGAGCTCTGGATTTTATGTATCACTTAAGAAAGTAGTTACGTATGTTTTATTCTTTTGGAGGTTTTATTGCCCATGAGGAGGATGCTGATGAGGGGACATTGTATTATTTTTTTTAGGTGAGAGATGTATGTTAATTTTCAATTATCTTATAATTTTGGAAATTTTGGAAATTTTGCTTGCTAGTCAATGAAGAGTGGAAATATTTATTCAATTAATTTAGAGTTGATTATATATTCTATTGAATGTATGAAGATTGGATATATTTTTGGGTCAAATGTGACGATGAAATTTCAAAATTATATCTTTTTTATCAGATTGAAGCTCTCAAAATTCATATAAGCATTGTGAATTTAGATTCAGAATAAAATAACAATTTGTGGAGAATTGTGTTGTTTTAGTGATGTATTTTGCAAAAAGAAATAGGATCTCATAATATGTCAATTTTCCACTAAATGACATGATTTTCCTTGTAAATTTTCATACATATTAAGAAGTATGTGTGTGTTCATACATATTAGTGAAGTAATATTTCAATTACATTTTGCAGACACATGGGTTAAGGATTTTTTCAACTATTTAAATAAATTGGAAAATCTAGAGTACACTTTTGAAGAGGACTCGTAAACAAAGATAGTGGTACTTTTTGAAATTTTTTAGTTGTATATATTTTATGTTTAAAAGAAATTAGCTGAAAAATATCATATGAATTCAAAAATGTCAAACTCATATGTCATTGGATTGAGGATTTCTTCATAAATCCAACATGATCAACTCCACCACCTAAGATCAAATTTTTCCTAAGTCTGCAAGGGTACAAAATGGTGTTGCAAAAATATTTGTAGAAGGGTTGTTGAAATTGTCGATTTTAGGACCTCAGAAGTTCGATCAAGTGCTTAAATTTTAAATTTAAATAGATAAATCGAGCTATTTTAGATTCAAATAGCTTGATTAAGCTATTTTTTAGTCCCCAAGGAACTGGATCGAGCGCTTAAACTATCTGATCGAGTCCTCTTTTTTTCACCTAAATGCACCCCTCTTGCCAAAAAAATGTAACCCAACTCCATACTATCACCCATTCATTAAAATTTGAATTAAAATTCAAACACAATTTTTAAATAAGAGTGTCTTCAATTACTATGAAACATTTTTTTCCAAAAATAAATTCAATAATGAATATATGTAAAAAGGTGGAAGTGTAATTCCTATTTGTCTTATAAAATATTGCAGGGTACTTGTGACCATAATAAAAATTTATTCTCGTTATTGTCTTGATCATATTAATATAGTTGTGATTTGTAAGTGATTAATGAGATGAGTCTACTTCAAATTTTTAAAAGTTAATTTAATTTAACTAAAAAAGAGAATTTTTTGCGAACAAAGTATTTGGATTAAAAACACCACATATATCTTAAAAAAAAACTTCATATAATGACATGTGGACTATTACATTTGAATAAATCATTAAACACATTTCATGTACTATATATCTCTTTTGTTAACACAATCAATATATGATTTTAACTCATGCATTTTCCTAGAAAGTGGAAAATCCAATCACATCTCAATTGTAAACTTACCGTCAAACAAATCATTGGATTTTACTCAGTAGGTAAGGATAATTTTAACTTAAATCATATCGGCAAGAAAGCTAGTTTAGTGTATTTTAATCTTATGATTATGTGTTTTCAAGCCATATATTAAGGTTATATCGTACAGTTATATGTTTTTAAATAATATTTAACTTTAATTTTCAATTGTAGAAAAGTTAAATTAAGTAATTATAATTTAATTTTCACTTAAAAATAATAAAATTGAATATTATTTTAATTACAATTTTTTTTTAGAAGAATCAGCCATTGGAGTTGTTTTGTACGAGTGTGATATAGGATCGATTTCACTCATTACAATTACAATCTTTATAATTTCTAGATACTTATATGTACCTTTTGCATAGACACATGTGAATTGGAAAATTTAAACCTCAACATCCTCATACATAATACTTCAAAACTAATTACAATTTAACTTTATATAACCTAACAAATTAACTTGAAATTTATAAATATATAATTACAACTTTATATTTTCATTTATATATAAAAAGTCCCAGAAAATATAATTGAAAATAAACAACATTTCATTTAATAATAATTATATAATATCTCCAAAACTACTAACAAATCATAATTAACTTTTAACATGTAAATTTAATGTGTGAATAAATATGGGTTATTATTAAGTTTATTTTGAAAGAAATAAACAATGCATTATAATATAATTATTAATAAGTATTTAGTTACATTGATATATACTAATAGCTCAAGATTCAGAGATATTTGGAAAGAGTGAAAGCTTCCGTTTTATGGATCATTAGCAAGTAATTCCAATTGGCTTATTAATATGTATTTAGTTACAATGATATATACTAATAGCTCAAGATTGAAAGATATTTGGCAAGAGTGAAAGTCTCCCTTTTATGGATCATTAGTAGGTAATTCCAAGTGGCATAGTTTTCCTTGAATAATAGTGATCTCACTATGAGTCCAATGATCGTCCCCACGGCTAGTTTGATAACTAAACTATGATAGATTTTGCCACTACACGAGAAAAAATATATGCGATATATTGCGTTTAAATATAATAACTTTTAATTTAGTTTATTTAATTAATAATATATAATAATATATATATATATATATAATATATATAATATATATTATAATATATAATATAATATATATAAATATAATATAATATAAGATTTAGGAAAAAAAAAATGTAATTTTAATTTCAAAAATCAAATGTATCTTTTTGTTTTGAGTAATTTTAAAAAGAGAATTTAACATTATTAAAGTAAAAACAAATTCTTTTAATTTTTATAGTGAAATTGGATCAAATAGTTTGTTACTATGGATTGAAGATGAAAATCAAGTTCTCTAAAATTGTCCATTTTAGGGAACTACCAAACACTACCAACTTCAAAATACTTTCTTTAATACTTGTTAAACATAGTGATCTTTTTTCTTCTTAAAATCTAATAAACAATATTAAACAATATTAATTTTAGTGAATATAAATCTAATAAACAATATTAATTTTAGTTAATATTAACTATAATCATTTATAAAGTTAAATTACAACTTTATATTTTTATTTATATATAAAAACCTGAAGAGAATATGATTGAAATTAAACAACATTTCATTAAATAATAATTATATAATATCTCCAAGAGTACTAACAAATGATAATTAACTTTTAACGTTTAAATTTAATGTGTGAATAAAATATTGGTTATTATTAAGTTTATTTGGAAAGAAATGAACAACCCATTATAATATAATTATTAGTAGGTATTTAGTTACATTGATATATAATAATAGCTCAAGATTGAGAGATATTTGGAAAGAGTGAAAGCCTCCCTTTTATGGATCATTAGCAAGTGGCTTGTTAATAGGTATTTAGTTACAATGATATATACTAATAGCTCAAGATTCAAAGTTATTTGGCAAGAGTGAAAGCCTCCCCTTTATGGATCATTAGTAGGTAATTCCAAGTGGCATAGTTTTCCTTGAATAATAGTGATGGATCAGCCATTCACGATAATGCCAGCAATAATAGTGATAAATCAACCCGCATTCACGAATAAAACCAACAATGATCGTCCCACGGCTAGTTTGATAACTAAACTATGATAGAATTTCCCACTATGCCAGAAAAAATATATTTCGATATATTAATTTTAAATATATTAATTTTTAATTTCATTTTATTAAACTTTATATATATATGGAAAAAAAAAATTGGGAATTTTAATTTCAAAAATCAAATATATCTTTCTGTTTTGAGTAATCTTAAAAAAAGAATTAAACATTATTAAAGTAAAAACAAATTCTTATAAGTTTTATAGTGAAACTGGATTAAATTGTTTGTCACTATGGATTGAAGATGAAAATTAAGTTCCATAAAATTGTCCATTTTAGAGAACTACCAAACACTACCAACTTCAAAATACTTTCTTTAATACCTGTTATACATAGTGATCTCTTTTCTTCTTAAAATCTAATAAACAATATTAATTTTAGTGAATATTAACTATCATCATTTATAAAGTTAAATTTGTATATTTTTATACCTCTCTTATATTGTTCATTTATACAGTTAAATTTGCCTATTTGTTATACCTTTCTTATATTGTTCATTTATAAAGTTAATTTGTCTATTTGTTATTCGTCTTTTATATTGTTCATTTATAAAGTTAGATCTGTGTATTCGTTATACTTCTATTATATTTTTTTTTATTTTGTAAAAATCTTTGACTTTCAATTAGCTTTGAAATTTTTAAAGGAGATTTTTGAAGTTTAGGAAAGTTTTTAAAAAATAAATTTAAAATGAATATTTTAATTTTTTAAATGAAATTTTTTTTTTATTATTGGTTGAATGTTGGTTTTATGTGGTTTTAAATTTAAATCATAAGATATAAAAATATATTATAAAATAAAAAATCTAAAATATGTTCGGTCACTAACTATCAATATCCTATATTTCCAAAAACTATAAATCATTTCAAAATCAAAATATTTCATTTTAATTTATTTTATAATATTTTTTAAAATTAAAACTTAATAATAACAACATATCAAGATTCTCAACCATACATATTTATCCTCATTTTACTATAAATATTATTAACTGTAAAGAGTCTTTATTAAAGTACTATGACTTATCAACATTACATACATAAGAAACACTTACTAAACAACAATATTACATATTATTTCACATTGTATATTTCTATGTAAAAATAAATTACCAAAAAAATGCAAAGTAAATAACCCACCGGGAGAATATACTGTCAGCCTTTTGATAACCATGCTTTTGTTGACATCTGTGTGTAATTTTCAGTATTACAATTGTTTCATATTCTGACGGTGTTTCCCTGTAAAAGTGGGTTACCACAAAAAGTTGCAACCAGCAAAGTCAGCCTTTTGATAACCATAGGTTTGTTTGCATCTGTTTGTAGTTTTCCATTATAGATATGCTCCCTTTTTAACAAGTTTTGTATCTTTGCAGATTGAATGGCGAAGAATTTGCGGCAAAGACAGCCCCGTAGTTCATGTCAAATATATTACCATGCAAATAAATTTAAAAAATAAACAGATAAATTTCAAAGTCAAAATCTGATATGTTACATTAATACAGACGTTATAACATTAGTCACGGGTGAATGGCAACAACCAGTCGGCCAGCCCCTAACATCCCACTCAAACCTCACAAATGCGCTGTGTTATGTATACCAATACGGACACTCGATTCATTATGATTAATTTATATGTACAAAAGCCAGGAATGAGAGTATTCCGTAGAAATTAAAGTAGTTCCTGCAACATAACAACAGGGATGGAATCTGCCCAGCACAGTGTGATTTGTCGGTCAAATATACAGTTTACCAATTTACAAGCGGGCCACAGGTGTGATTTGCCGGTCAACATCTGTTTTTGAAATTGTAAAAGCCGGACAGATGTGTGAAAACACGGTCAGATTTGAGGTGCGAAAACTGTACAATGTGACTGGTGAGTCTGTTTTGAAATTCCACACCCTACATACCAACACCTCTGCAAAACCCTCCCTGCCAATCCTTCTTTGGATACTCACACAACTCACAGCCGCCGCTGACATCACAAGGACTCTCCTTATATTTTCTTTGGCTCACCTGTTTAACATCTGATCTGCCACTGTTAATACAGGCTGTTGCCGCCGACAGTCTGTTCTTTTTTAGGAGGCTGGGAAGTAAATAACACCATATGGAAGTGCACAGAACGGCTAAGAGCCTGTTTGAGAACACGACCAAACATGCCATAATTATAATAAAAATCCATAAATTTATAGCCATACTGTATCCTTCACCTTCGCTTGTCGTGTCCCCTGTAATGCTTCCCTTTCTTTCTGCAGACATAGTAATCTTTTTAGGCTGGAAATTAGGTGCAGTACTATTAATGCTTGGGCACGGAAGCTGTGAGAGGGTAGAGGACTCGATCCCCTGACGTCTGGTACCATGACAACTCACTTTCCTACGAAAATTAATAAATTTCCAGAGCTTGTTGCTCTTAGTATCCACTGCAGCGGAGGTGCCATTAGACTTAGATAAATGCTCTATTGGTCCCGGGATCGATTTTGCTACCTTTTGTGCTTCGGGCCGCTCCACCACGGGCGCTTTGGTATCTTTTGCCTGACTTCTTTGGCTAGGGTTTTGCGAAACCTTATGGCCGTTTGCGTGAAAAGCAAGTGCCTGTCAGACAAAAATAGCAGCGGGGCAACGTCAGTCATACATTACTCCCAGCAAAATATATATATCTGACACAAGAAACCGCTGATATATGCTAAAAATCGAAGCCTTACCTTTGGGAACTTAAACGCCTGGGTGATTCGAAACCACGACCGGTTATCTGACTTTTTCACGGAAGCCTCCTCTTTTTGTTGAGTACAAACTTCAAGTTTGCCTGAGTTCACCAAAATTTTGGGATCGCGTGACTTGACCTTCATCTCTACTGCATCGAATCCCAGTTCCGTCTTCTTCTTGGTGGTCTGCCGCTCTCTGGATATTGATTTCCCGACAGGTACCAGAATTATAGGAACGAATTCTCCGTCTCGGGAAATAGAAACAATCCTCACCAAAGCCTTCGATTTCGCGCTGTTAGGGCAAGTAGGAGAAATCTCGACACCGTAATTTGAGAAATCGCCTGCTTTGGAAGACTGATTTTTGTTCTTCTGTTTTATACGCCTTTTGAACCTCGGCCACAAAGATTCCGACTCAGGTACCACTTTGCTCGCCTCGGCTTCCATGGCAGAGCCGAAGCAACTACAACTGTACTTGGCACCCATGATACAGAAGAATTCCAAGCTTTGTGGGTAATGGCTACCCCCCGTGGTTCTGATTTGTCCGTGGAATGCTTAGAAGCACAGATGGGATTAGCGAGTATTTTGTGTGGGGATTGCAAAGCTCCGGAACTGAAGGAGAGATTTATAGCAGTTGCCACTCATTTGCCTGCATTCATCACGAGTGGGAAGATGATAAAGGTAAAGCGCGTGGATGTGATCGGAATATGCGAAGAAATTTCGTTTGACTATGTTGGTAAAAGCGTCCCACCTTTAATTATTCAAAATATTTATGATTTTTATAATTTTTAATTGCATATCGTTAAAATTGCATCTATATTCGATAATATTGTTATATTAAATTTTGATGAATTAAAACTAGCCATTTCAACACAAGTTTGTTGCACTGGAAACGTATAGGAAAAAGTAGTATTTAAAAATGTTATGGAGTGGCCAAATAAATAAATATTAGTATATTGTGTTGTTTTTAGTGGTCATTGTAGTTTAACTTATGCTAATAACATATTGAAAATTATTTATTTACTCATGTTTATTCTTTGCTAGTTTAATGTTAGTTTAAAAGATATAATACAATTTGAAGCATCACACTTGTTAGTAGATGTGTGATGACATTTTATAAAGTTAAAGCAACATAGGACACTCATCTTTCATCAACTCTGTAACTAATTGATCTTAGAAGAAATAATGAAAAATCTATTATATAAAATTATCTCTATGATTCCAAATCATAAGCTCAAGTTGGAGTTGTTATTGGGTTACTCAAAGAAAATGTCCACCTGCTTCTTGTTTTCTAGATTTTTTTTTCAAGAGAGACATGGCCAATAGCAAGTTTAGCAACCTAGTCTTCCGCCTATAGTAGAAAACCTTTGAAATCTTCCTTACTCTGGACAAACATATGTTGAAATCAAAACCCCATACATAGTTTTGGACCTCATAGGTATTTTATTCCACATAGAACAGTACCCTAAAAATTATATACTCTTGATAGAAAAACAGAGTTGTGACACCCTGTTGGAATTGATATAAAAAATGACCCAAAATTCACATACATTATCTTGAATCCCTTCCTTTGAAGGGATTAAAAATCACATGGAACTCATTTAACAACCCCATTTTACATAAATCAAATATCATCTTAGAAAATCATGAAACAGGACTTCACATACACTTTCAAAAACATTACTAATTAATTTTCCAAAGGAAGAGAACTATAATACAATTCTATGTGGATCAGCACATAAGGTACATGTTGAAATTGATTGGGCATTGGAATCCTGAGAAACAACAATCCACTTAAATTTGTATTTTCACACACAAGTAGGGAACTACCATTAACTAACTGGATACAATAAATGATATAACATATAATTGCAATATAGGGGATAAAAATGAATGGTAGAGCATAGAGCCCCAAAATAGGGATTCAACGATTAGCTTTCCAAATTTTCAGATGTCAGCATTGCAATGGAATTTGAGTTGTGGCTGAGCCAACATACTTGATATGCATTTCCTGGGGCAACAAATGGTATTAAATTTCATGTTCTTAAAAAGAATCTTCATCTCTAATACAAGATCAGATCTTCGATTCAATTTCTCACACATGTTCTGATGGTTTATGGTGTGTTGGGTATACAAGGCCATTTTCTTTATACTCAGATTTTATATCTCTAGCACCACCAAATTATGCTTTGGATGCGAGTGCTATGGCTGGCTTTCGAGATATCTATGGAGGAGGAGGACAGAGAAAAATAATTATATTACTAAAGGAGAACATTTGTAAGTCCATATAAGGAAAGTTATACGTTTCAATCTGGTTCTAGGATCTAGATTGATTGAATAGACCATTAACTTCATACCATCATCAACATTTAGAGAGAATTATGATAAACACAACAACTCAATCATTTGATTTATTTCACTAAATCAAATTAGTTGGGTATGCGAACCTAGAGTACGAACAATTATAACCCAAAGAAATGAGGGACAAAATTAATTTCTTTGTTGTCCTCTCCTTGAGTACACCAATATTTTCAATTGAAGTGGAAGCATCCACAATGAACTCCAGAGAATCACCCATCTCTAGACTTCGATAAAAGTTGCTAATGGGTTTTGTAGCTAGTGTTGAGTTTGGATAGTATATTTTCTCATTACCATACTGCAGGAAAATTGTTGTGACAATATTCATTTCTTCTACAATCATCTGCAAAAAAACAGAGTACTCAGTAGCATAAACCAAATTGGGCAAGATGAATTCCTCTAAAATATGACCATAAAGAAGAAATGATTGTGGTAAACTAAACAATGACAATGTTGGCTACTCTCAACCTTCTTCCCTTACTTAAACACCATCAACAACGCCTCGCTCACCAACATCAAAGGGATGCATAACAAACACAAACACAATTGCTTCAAAGATTTTTTTGCAAGTATTCTCAAGTATTCTCAAATATGAAGATTTTTTTGCAGTATTCTCATTAATAAACTATTGAAATTGTTTATCGGTTTCTTGATAATATTGTTATCTCTATGTTATATTCTTTGTACAATTAGTTCTATGCATGATTGGTGGGTGTTAGGTGCAAATGAGGGGCCCATAACACAATAATTATGCATAGAAGGGTAAAAATATTTCACATTGGATTCACCACTTCCACATTGAATTTGTTTTGCTCCAATACCCATCCTTCGAGGACAATATTTTTAAATGTTTGTAGGAATCCCCATTAGGCAATGACACAATGATGCATCACTTTTAAAACTAATTAAGATACCTCAAAGCTTTCTAAAATAGTGGAATAAGCAAGAATTTTGAGGATATTTTTATTGAAGAAAGATTTCACAACAAAAAAAGGAACATATTCAAAAAAATATAATTCCCAAAAGGAAAAAGTAGTGAAAACCCTTAAATATTTTGTGCATATTAACATTTTTTGTGGATGTTTTGCTAAGTAATGTAATTCCAAAAAAATCTAGTTTCAGTATATCTTTTCACTTGAGTATTCTATCTCTTTGATAAATAATGATCCAAGAAGGACCTCCTGTCAATTTATTTGTCTTTTATGCTCTGAATAAAGCATCAAGATAAACTAAGAGTGGCTCAATATGACTTAAGTTTAGATGGTGTCCATGTGATATGTACCTTCTTTTGTCTCATCTATATTCACTAAAATTTCAATATTTTTTTTTGTCTAGATGAAATGAACTACCATCCTCTTTTGTGTTGAACTAAATAAGTGCAATATCTAAAAGGCGTTCTGCTACAAATTACCTTGTATCTTCAAGAATTACATGAATTATCACATCCTATTATAAACTACCTAATTATAATAGATTCCCTACCTAATGACAATTGTGATATAATTTAGTATTTACATTAAAAAAAATTGCTTCGATGAACTCTTTTCATTAAAAATTTAGCCATGCATTTCAAGTTGCAATTGATCCTAATAAAAAATAAATTTAATAACACTTGTAATCAAAAACTCTTCCTAATATTATTTTTCTTTCACTATATAACTACAAAAAATATATCCAAAAATATCACTCCTACCCTCAACTTGTATAAGAAACACAACTTTTATATATTGTGTTTGTTATATATTATATACTATGTTTCTTACTCAATGTGAAATATTTTTACCTTTCTATGCATAATTAGTGTGTTATGGCCCCCTCATTACACCTAACACACACCAATAATGCGTAGAACTAATTGTACAAAGAATATAATATAGAGATAACAATATTACGAAGAAACAAATAAACAATTTCAATAGTTTATTAATGAAAATTTTTAAAAATTCTAAATTTATTTTAACACAATTTTTTTAATGAGTAAATTTTTTTGTATGATTAAATTTCAAAAAGAAAAATAATATTAATGAAACTTTCATGTTATTTTTTATTTCAATAATGAAAAATAAGGATAATGATAAATATCATAAAATATGTTGAATTATAAAAAATAATTACATTTTCGAAAGTATTCATAAAATTTTATACATATTTTATATTAAAAGAATTAAAAGGAGCTTTTATACCTATGTCAGGCCAGGCAGTAACTCCTCAAGGAAAAAATGATTTGTGTTTATTCCTTCAGGTAGGTCTTCATTAAATACATGAGGGAGAGATTGTTCATTTCATCTCCCGATAACTGTTCATAGTACTTATTTATCTATTTACATTATATTCACCCAATCATGAGGATTAGGTGCCAACATTCCCCCCTTAATTTGAAGGGATGTTGGTGAGTCCAAGCATCATTCTGAATCGTTCAAGCTTTTCTCTTCCAAGCGCTTTGGTGAAGATGTCTGCAATTTGCTCATTTGTGGAACAATGACGGAGATGGATTGTTTTGGCCTCAACATGATGTCAGATCAGATGATATTTAGTATTGATGTGCTTTGTTCGATCATGGAACTTTGGGTTCTTGGCCAACTTTATTGCAGAGGTGTTGTCAATCATGAGTGGAGTTGATTGTACTTGTTTTACCTGCAAATCTTCAAGAATTTTCTTGAGCCACACAATTCTTTTGTTGCTTCAGCTGCTGCCATGTATTCTGCTTCTGTTGTGGAATCTGTTGGAACTGATTGTTTGCGTGATCTCTAGGAGACAGCGCTTGATCCAAGACTCAGCATATCCTGAAGTAGATACTCCAGTTTCTTTGTCTCCATCGAAGTCTGAATCAGAGTATCCAATCAAGCTGAAGTCATCCACCTGTGTATACTTGCTTCCAAAGTCGTGAGTTCCCTTCAAGTACCTTAGAACTCTTTTTGTAGCAAACCAATGTCCCTCACAAGGCTTTTACATAAACCTGGAGAGGATTCCAACATCAAACAAAATGTCTAGTCTGGTAGTAGTTAGGTAGTTGAGACTTCCTACAAGTTGTCTACACTTTGTTGCATCCTCAAATTCTTTTCCTTTGATAGATGTGAGCTTTAAGTTTTGTTCCATTAGAGCAGTAAGAGGATTGCATTCTGTCATGCTAAACCTGTTCAACAGATCTCCAATGTATTTCTTTTGAGAAAGAAATATGGACTTCGGATGTTGGGTTACTTCAATGCCAAGATAGTAATGAACATAGCCCAAAT